>CM042896.1:18534500-18772000 GCA_023653625.1 Triadica sebifera | reverse complement strand
TTTTTTTTTGCACATCCTTCTTAATAATAATAATAAAATTTGTAATAAATAAATTACTTAATTTTAAGGATAAGATATTTTTTTAATTATTATTAAATTGTAAATTTAAAAACAGTAAGTTATAATGATTTCTACAAAATAATTTCTCATAACCAACATATATCTAAAGCAGATTTAGTTTGGTATAGTGTCCTTATTTTTTTATTTTTACTTTTTTTCTAACCAGCAATGATTGTCCTTTATGCACTAATTGAAAGAGATTGATTTTTGTCTTTTATGAAGATCTCATTTCAGATTTGTTTATATATATATATCAACACAAACATTTCATTAATTAGATACTGATTTTGGTGAAATTTTTTCTTCTCATTTTTCAATTTTTATTTTGCTATTTTTTGACCATATCATTTCCCATATTGTATTTTTTTCCCCTTCCATAAACATTCAAAACGTGTTAAAACTAATTAGTGAAGAAAATTTTTGGACATCATCTCTGTTTTTATTGGAAAAATACATCTTTTTTTGTACACCTAAATTTATTAAATTATTCTACCAAGTCTTTCATATAAATTTTTATTTTGTTAACTTCACGTACGGACTTGTAATTAGTATTCTATTAAGAACTTATTTGATGGGAAAAAAAATTAATAAGTATTGCACGTATATGAGTGATACATGAAACATAAAAAAATGTGCATAATTTTAGAAGTATAATAAAATAAAAAAATAATAATTAAGGGGCTTAATATATATATTATTTCTGTCGTCTGTACATGCAGACATTTATTTTGACACTTAAATCATTATTAAAACTGCAGCAATATAATATATTACACGTTTAATTCAAATAAGGTATAAAATGGAAATACATTTGAATGAGACTTCGGAATTTGAATTTTATCTACTAAGAAAAAATATTTTAAAAGGATTTTATTATCAAAAGGGTTCTCTTTTTCAAAAATTAAAAAAAAAAATTAAAAAAAGAGGAAAAAATTAAAAGGATTCTCAGTATAGAGTCAGTTTCGATTAAAATTCAACAATATATTTAAAATGAAGCTCCGAGCATTTTAAACATTTCAATCCATTTTGTCAAAATCTTTTAATTTCCTTAAATATCATCATTGATTTTTGTATTGAATCTTTGAAAAAGGCGTTTAAATTAATCATTGATTGAGTATAATGAGTTTATAAAATTATATTTAGTTGTTTTATAAACAATAAATATTGCTACGTGAATTCTTAGTAGAAAAAAAAAACAAACAAAAATTATTTAAAATATATTTTTACCATATATTAATAATTATTGTTCAGTATTTATTTATTTATTTTTGAGTATTGGGCTACAGGCATGAGATTGAATTTAGTATTTTACTCTTGAAAGAAATTAGTTGTGCATAGAAGCGAGCTAAAAACTTCTGTACACTTCAGAATTAAAATTGTAACAAAAACAAACTCAAACGAAGTTCAGGAACTGAATTTATTGGGAAAAGCTTTTAATAAAAATAAAATGTGACAGAAAATTTTTGTTTCAATCATCTATATATATATATATATATATATATATATATATATATAATTATTAATTACGAACCGATATATATTGATATGTAAAGAAATTATTATTATTTTGTGCAAGTGCATATCTACGTATATGGTCACTCGCGGGGTATATCAACTTGAGGAATTTATTTATTTATTTTAACCCATTGAAATTTGAAACAAAAACTCATGATCTTATTTTACATAAAAAAATTAATGGTCTTGTAAATTTTTTATTAACCACATAAAATTTTAAAAGCATTCCTCTCTATTTATTGCTTGAATTCGAGATATCGATTTAAAAGAAAATAAACTCTTATTATTTCATCTCACTTGAGAGTAAAATTATTTTCTCTCTAATTTCTATCAAATTATGAACAAGATACAAGATTAATATCTAGTTCCGCCCTTGATGACATGAGATGGTCCTTAAAAAATTAAGGATACCTTAATTAAATTGGGTTTGTTGAAGCAGGTAAAATAATTAATTAATTTGGAGGTTAATGATACCTTAAATTATATACATATATAAGTAGGATATTTTAATTGAAGTTCACCAAACATGACCAGGGGAATAAAAACAAGGATGGATGACAAAGATGCTGATGGCATATTACATGGGTTATTGTACATTAATTTTGATGAAAATTAAGTTAATTTATTATAAATTTGGCAAATTGCCAATGAGATTTGAGACTCCAAAATTCTAATTAAGGATTAGAGTTTTGTAAATATATTAATTGATAGGTCAAAAAGCCACTGTAGCCGCAATTAATTAATTGATGATATGAATATGGCCGTTTCTTGTCATTTTTATCAACAACCACTAAAACTGTCGTTAAGCACATTTCTTTATTTATGTAGCATCATAGATTCTCATTACAACTACCCTAATCTACCAAATTGCTGCGGCCCCCACGAGCAAAATGTTTGTTTGATTAACATCATTAATGGGATGCTATAGGCCTTTCATATAAATAGAGATTAACAAAAAATTTATTCAATTAATTTTTTGAATTATCAGTACTAAAAGTTTGTTTGGTTTAGCAGTTCGACGTAGCTAATTGGAAAAAAATTATGATGAAAATATGTTAGTTAAGTGTTGCTGTTTATATATTAAATGATCATTAAAAATATTGATTATTTTTAATATAACTTATGATTAATATGTTAAATAATATATATTACAATTAAAAACATGTTATATATTTTTTTATCATATAAAAATAAACATTCTTACCAGTTTAAATATTATTTATAATATTTTCATATTTGTAATTATAAATTGTTGGATTTTCGTATTTCACTCCTGATGAAAATTGATAATTATAACAAAATAATAATTAAATAAATTAAAGTAAAAAAAAGAAGTAGTGGGTAAGTGGTGACTCTCTCAAAAGTGGGGAGTTATATTTTCTTATGTAAAAGCCAACTCTACCCTCACAATATATATATATATATATATATATATATATATAAAGGACTGCTCCCATTCTCTCTCCATCAATTTACACTCACACCAAAATTTTCTCTCAAAAACTAGAAAACCAAACTCAAAATTTTTCTTCTTCAATTGTTGGAAAAGATAATTTATTCAAGTTGTCGTTTATAATTTCAATTTATTGTATAATAATGTGTTTGAAATTGAATTATGTATGTTCATGATAATTGAAAATTATATGAGAATTGGATTTTATTTTGTGTTAAATTTTTGTTTAAAACGAACATAAATAATATTTATTGACAAAAAAATTAATTTGAAAAAATAAGTATTTTTAATTAATAAAATTTATAAAGGTAATATAGTTTAAATAAAAAAAATTCTAAAATTGAACATTTTCAATCAGCAGCTGCTACATGATTTTAACTACCAATCAACAATTGATTGGTGCTAAAATCAGTTGCTAGCAGCTCATTCTAGCTCTCAATAAGCAATTGATCGGTTAAAATTAACTAATTATTGTTAATTAAAATATTTTATCAAACATTTTTTAAATAATTATTGTGTACCAAATAACTATCGGTTACTTTAAAAAATTAAATCAAACGCACAAGTGTTTATGAATTGGAATTACAAATTAATATTTAAAAGAAGCAATATATATATTTTGCATAAATTTAATAATTGATGAACTAAATTATAGTACAAAATTGAAAATATAAAGAGTTAATTGAATAAATTAAAAGGCTTAATTATTACAACTTATAAAATTTAGAGATCAAAACATATTTGTTTCTTATATTTGACAGCTTTTTATATAGTGAGTTACCCCTTGAACTTGAGTTAGATTCAAGAGTTTCAATTCAATATGTGGCTAAACTGGAGCCTCATAATTTATAAATTGTGAACAAATCACAGGACCTATCCGAGTTTAACTTCAATACCAAGGCTAACTTCAGTTTAAAATATTGGTTTTAAATTTTCTAATATTGTATTGAAAATTGGATTATTCTTTTGTTTTTTTTTTATGAACTTATTAGATTAATAACCTTTTTGTAATATCTATTAGCTTCTCTAATTTGAACAATGTTCTAAAATTGTCTTCTTCAAGTTTTCTAATCGTCTGATGATTTGAGTTAAGAAGTTTACAAAAAAAAAAAAAACCATCGCAATTCATGTGAAGATTTTCAGTTTCAGATTTTTCAATCACCAAATGGAAAAGTTTCTTAATTTAATTCGTTGGATTTAATAAAGTCAAATATTAATACTTTGAAGCAATAAAAAATTTTTTCCTCTTGTTTTAACTACCTACTTATTATTACTAGCTAGTGACATATTTGGCTTAAATGGCAAATAGAAATGATCATAAAAGGGAAATGGGTTCAAAAGAGCTATGATAGAAATAATAAGGTCATTAATTTGCTGAATATTCAAAATTTAACATGGATTTTTTTTCCTGATGGTATTGAAATATCAATCTAGAATTAATTAAAATTTAACGCATATATTCTGATAGTCCTGTCACAATTGTAGTACATTTTATTCAATACGAAATGAATTTAATTGTTGAAAAATAATTGTAATAATAGTAAAGCAAATATTTGAGAATCAACATGCATGTACAGCCAAGCAGAGATGTTTTTTGTGAGGTGGGTTTGGTTGGAGGACATCATTTTTACATTTTGAACATGCATGTACAGCCAAATCTCCATTTCCAACTTGTGTCTCCTTTGCAGTCAACGAGAAATTCATATATATGTTGCCCACAAGTTGAAGTGTGGAATTTGATGTGAAATTGTGAATCAGTACAATAACTTAGGAAATCATTGTGCAATTGTCTACAACAACAATCAACTTTTATAATGAATGTTTCCTTGTGCCAGTCCTTTTGGTTTCTGCTACTAAACATTTTAAAATATTTTTTTTGTGAAATGAAATTTACTATCAACTCCTTTTTTTCTTTTCTTTTTACCTTTTGTTTTAGTAATTGTTATAATTCAATTATGATTTGTTAATATTTTGTACACTTCTTCGGTTCAAAAAAAATTATTCTTCACATTACAAACTTTACTAATTAAAAGAGAGTTTCATTCTATTTATATTATATCCAATGCCAAATTTATGCAGAAAATCTAAATTGATGTGAGCTAGAGTATTCAAATTGGTTTGATAGGTTATAAAGTTTAAAATTTAAGTCAATTTTAACGGTAAATGAACATGAATTATTGTCAACATGTTATTATATAATTAATTTGAACCTCAACTTGCATAATCCATCAAATCAAAGTTGAATACTCCTAATGTGAACTATATATATCTTCATGCATACTCTTATTAAAAATGAACCTTGAATTTAGCTAAGTCATCTAGCTTAAGGGATTGGAGATTTCTAATCCAATTAATTAAAGAGCATTAATTACATCTTAAATAGCCAATATGAGATATCATAACACACATTTCTTGAATTTATGATCGAACAAATTCCAGTGTGAAGGTAGCAACACTAGAGAAATTTGCTAGTAGAAAATAGCATAAACAAATATAGATCACCTAATATGCAAATTGATGGTTCTGATACAATATTATTTTCAACAACCCTTTTATACAGAAAATCAGAGTATGAATGAGACATGTACTACCAAGATTTAACATGAACATCTACAAGTGGTCTAACATTACAAAATTGTATGATATAATATTATGTTAAACATGAATCTTAAATCCATCTCGCTCCATATTAAAAATGAACTTGAAAGAGAGAATTTGTCCAAATCATAATAAAAAACACTTATACCAACTTAATTTGCGATGTAAAGTAATCTATCTTAATATAGAAAAATGACAAAAAAAAATTATATATATATATAACACTATTATCACATTAAAACTGTTAGCTTAGACAATTCCTTTGCTTTTCATAGAGTTATTGGGTCAAAGAGCCACTCATCAATGCAAACTATATAAAATGACAAATACTATTTTGTTTCCTTCTTCATCAAATCTTATCAAATCTCGGGCCATGTCATAAGAAAGCCTTAGTCTCGAGATCGGCTGGGAAGGAAAAAAAAAAAAAAAAAGAGAAAGAAAAAGACAAGCAAAGTTTTTCATTTTGTTAAGAGTGTCAAAGATATTTCCTCACAGTGCTTAATGTCACGATGTTCAATTTGCACAATTATGAGTCCATTATATCTAATATATGATCTTTAAGCATTTTAGAAATTCGTTAACTCGACCAAATTCATGCATTTTATTTTTATATTCCCAATGACTGATGTTGAAGGCCATCACTAGGGTTACAGTGGTCCTATAAAAAAAATGTTGGCAGTTAATTTTTTTTTTTAAATCAAAATTTGAAATTATTTAATATATAAAATTCATTTTGTGGGGATTTATATATCCCATTTTATTTTAGAAATTTTTTTTCGTTATTTTTTAATTTTTACTTTGATTGTAATTATTTGTAAAAATTACAATAAAAATTTATGATCGGCAAAGATTTTAAAAAAATAATAAAAAGCAGTTTTTTAATTAAAAAAAATGAAAAGGAGTCAAATCAAAAATTTGAGACAAACTGGTCATCGCAAAGAAAAAAAATTCAGAAAACAAATTGGCCTTAGAATGATCAACTTTGATTCAAAAATATTAAAATATTATTTTCAAAATCATGAAATATGAATTCGCATATATGTATAGTATGATAGTTAGTTGGTCTCTAAATTAATTTTTAAGTCAAACGAGCACATAACGTTCAACATATGAACATTATGCTTCATTAATTTTAAATTGGTTATCATTAAAAACATTGAGAAATAATTTGCACCTTCAGCCAAAATAAATCTATATAGGATTGAATTAAACTTTACAGCTTTTAGAAGGTGATTGGTTTCTCTCTTCTTTAGAATTTTAATTCGAGAGAGGAGTGTAATAAGAGCCATTCACTTTCCACTTTATAATGAGAAATATATATATATTTTTCTTTTTCTTTTTTTTTTACATCTTGATATTTTGTTTTTCAAGAAAATTAAATATCAGGCCTACCAATTAATTAATTTTGTTTTAAGAATAGCAATGTCCTTCTTGGAGTTTAATTTCAAGATTAATTATGATGGATAGATACTTCCTGTTGAATTTTTGAGGTCATAAATATCTCATATGGCTTTCTCATAAAGTCGAGAGTCTCTTAACTTCAACATTTGAGAATTTTTGAAATTAATTAACCATTTGAGAATTTGAAATTAATTTAAGTTTCCTAATATAAATTTTCCAAAGTTTCCTCGATTTTCTTATAAGCTAATTTAGAGATAGGTTAAATATACTCTTCCTTTTTTTTAAAAAAAAAAAAAATCGTTATAAAATCTCTCATTTTTTGCCTATTAGATATAGTAGATTAGTAGTCCCTCTTGATGTATATGGATTCTCGGTGTGTGTTGTTCAAGGTTGGGATTGGGTTTGCTGGGTTTCTGCTATAGAAAAAACAGATCAAAGGCTAATGTAAGTTTTTCCTAATCGCGCTTAAATGACTAAGTATTTTTTATAATGGTTTGGACAATTTACTCTTTTAAATTAGTTTTTGAAAATAGTTAAAATCAAGATCCATTTATTAATATTGTATGAGAGCCCTCAATCTTATCTTATATCACCTCCAATTTCAATATCTAAATTTTGAGGATGATATTGAATTTGGTAATAGTAAACAATATCTAGTTTTTTGAAAATTTTACTTATTGCATAAAGGAATAATTGCAAAATTTCACATGAATGCAGAAGAGATTGTGGTCTATGTATGCATGGTACGCTGAATAATTCATAGGCATGTACCATCTGCACAAACTTCAGTCAAAAAGCAAACACCATTGAATACATTGAAATGGGTAAAATGATGCCCCATCACACTCTTATACTATATGTGGATAAGCCAACTTTAATTTGATATATCATTTGAAAAGAAATGGAGATCTGTCTCTAACTTCTAATTGAGTAAATCCTAGAAAACTGGAGATATCTTTAGACTTAGGTGTATATATGTTGTCGAATCCAAATTAGAAATCTTCATCTTTTCTTTTCTAGAAGAGAAAAGTACAATTGCAACAATTTCTTCTTCTTTTTTTTAATTGAGAAATTACAGAAGAAATTCCAAATTTTTTAGTTTTTTCAACTAATTTATTTATTTTTTAATTCCACTTAATAATCTCTTATTATGTTAAGAGAGTTTATAATTTTTTTCACATAATAATATATTATTAAATCAGTTTGTTAAAAAAAAAACAAATAAAAGAATTTATAAGAGTGAAGACATTATTGTTGAAAGTGGAATATGAAGCAAAAGCATAAGAACAAATGTAGACATGTCCTTTTGAGCTTGTGGCAAAGTTAGCTCCACTCCTTTTTGAATAAGTTTATGTTGCATTAGTCAAAATTTAATTCATTATAAGGATGCACCTAATTGTTGCTTTTTCAGTGTTTTTTTATGGGCATGTGGGTCACTGTAATAATGTTATTGTTAGTGCTGAGGCCATATATGTGCAGATGATTAATAAATAAATAATGTTAGTAATGATGGATTACATAGTTTGGTTTATCTTTAATTCAATATTCCAATTTTAGAAATAATGCCAATAAAAGATATGTATAGCACTTGTGGATTTGTTATTAATGTCTAATCTTGTGTGAGTTTGGAGTGTTAAATCAAAATTTGGATAGCCATCCCATCATAATAAAAGTTTGTTTAGCATAAGTGTCTTTTTCAATTATTGCATCAATATAAATGTTTCAAGAGAGACACCAGTAATAGTATCTCTTTCAACTGACCACGGTTCAATACTTGGAGCAGGCTTGGTATATCTCATTTTTGAAATAAAAATGAAATTCAAATTTAATAATTAAAATATTTAAAATATAATTTTAATTTTTGTATGAAAATTTATAATATTTCAAATTTATTGGTATTTAGAATTATTTTTATATTTTTTTAAAATCAAACATTTTATATTATCAAAAATGTTTTCAATAAAATTAAACAAAATATAAAAATAGAATTTTAATTCTTATTACATGAATATACCAAAAGAAAAATATTATAGAAATAGGATATTATTTTCCATAAAATTCTTTTTTTTTATGCCAAACATGTCAGTATTTTTTTTTGTTTTAGCAATGACTCACTAACTAATTAAATCATAAATATTAGGGTTCATGTGTTTTCGGAAATAATTTGTATTTGAAAAATATTTTCTAGAAAAATATAATATTTTCCTTAGCTGCAACACTAGAAAAAAAATGATTTGATATTTTATTTTATTTTATTTTATTTATGTTCGATAAGTTTTGAAAAATGTCTTTCTATTCTGGAAACGGAAAATTGTTTTTCCTTATTTTTTATATATTTTCTATTAATTTGGAAAATATTTTCCGTTAACTTATTTTAGAGCTAAAACAAGCATTGAAAAATAAAAAATATATATTTTCCAAAAACAAACGTAGCTTTAGACTTATTGTTGATAATATATTTATTTAATAGTTATGCTATTTCTTAA
Organism: Triadica sebifera; assembly: GCA_023653625.1. Lineage (NCBI taxonomy): Eukaryota > Viridiplantae > Streptophyta > Magnoliopsida > Malpighiales > Euphorbiaceae > Triadica > Triadica sebifera. The sequence goes on along the minus strand of CM042896.1, from coordinate 18,762,487 downwards.
AAAGGCTTAAGTTCTAAATCTGATAAAGGAGAAGAAATTATCATGTGGTGAGTGCATAACATTCAAGAATTAATATTTTCAATTCAATGTTCTTAACACTTATTATTGAGGTAAATTCTACCTAATGTAGTCGTAAAAATTAATCCATATAAAAAGAATTATCTTAATTAGTCATTATAAATAGTATTTTATTTATATATTTTGTTAATATGAAAGGTTAATTACAATATTTTTTTAAAAAAGTTACATGAGTGAACAAGAGATGTCAATACTCAAAAGCCAAATGGGGGCAATTAAACCATGAAATATTTGGACCGTTGTACACCAATTAAGAAAGCCTCCAACTTTTTTCCCCTTGCAAATGCTTTCTTTAAACTCCATTATTTTTATTGTTATTTTTTTTTCACAATTCTCTTTAATTTTATCTCTTTTTTCGTCATAAATTAAAGTCTCTAATTATCATATTGTCTTATATTAATGGTGTTAATTAATTATTATTTCTGTTATGGGAAGTTATTTTAATTTTGCTTTCCTTATCCATTTTTTGGCCAAATTTTTATTTTTCTATCCAATTATATTGTTGAAAGAGGATTTTGTTCTCTCAATTTTTCCTTTTTTCCTTTTCTTTTCCTTAATTTAATTTTTCTTTATTATCTTTTGTTTTTCTTCTATTTAAATCTTTCATTTCATCAACATTATCTACACATGGTGAACCATGTCTTTGACTTGGCTAACAATTGTTTAAATATCGTCATATTGGGACAAGCTTCAACTTCTGTTTCATCCATCTTCAACTTGAAGGAGGGTGTTAAGGCAGTGACTGAGTAATAATTATGATACTAGTCTTATATATTTCATATTAACTTTATACTATATAATTAAGGTATGTTTGAGAACACAAAACTAAATTATAACCTAGTTTCAACATAAATTTAAGTTACTTAAACTAATAATTTGTGTTTGGTAATATAGATTATTTGGAAAAAAATTAGATTATAATCTCTCTAAAAAAAACTAGTAGATTATGATTTTTTTTCATTATACTCTTTTTTCCACCAAATAACAAGTTATACTCTATATTTTTTTTCCATTGTTTTGAGTAGAGATATCTCATATATATATATATATATATATATATTTGAAATGTTAGATAATAGGAGTATATGTATTTATTATATCGCGTTGAGATAATTAATATAATTTTTATATTATTTAACAAGCATATAAATTATAAAATTTATTTGTATTATGTATTTAAATAGATTTTATATAGTATTCTTTATTAATATAAGTATGTCCTTTTATATCATTTTACATTTTTAGTTACTTTTTCAAATATTACCAAATAATTGTAATTCAATCGGTTAGATTATTGATTATTAAATTATCAAACTAATTTTTTCAAACAAAACTTTAGTAGATTCCTAAATAGAGTTGTATTCCTAAATTATATATCTTAGCTTTCTAAGTAGACTTAATCTCCAAATAATAATGTAATTGTATATATATCCATCATAAATTATTAATAAAATTGATGTTTTTCAATTCTATCAAAGCTTTAACAGCTTCAATGCAAGTGGCAGATTATAGGTATTGAAAATGATTACTTTTAGGTCCCATAATCACTATGAGGGGGATGAATCAAGAAAGCTTTTTTTCTTTCTTTCTTGTGATTCATTAAACTTTAGTAACATTCTAGAGTGGATGAACATTATTTCATGTGCAGATTATAGAGTCTATTTCAGTAGCAATGAGGCATTCACTCCCCAACTAGATTCTGCTATTCTGAGGCCTAGCTGGCTACAACCACAATGAAACTATATGCATATAGGAAATTCCACCTATTTTAGGCTAGAAGTGGTATTATGCATGCACTACAAAATCACAAGATAACTTTTAATTTTTGAATGAATATGATTGATCATTATAAGTTACTATTTTGGATAAATTTGAATTAAAATTGTTAGGAAAAATCATAAATTGTTTATAGTCATTTATTTTATATTTTGTAAAATAATTAATATTCACTATCTCTGATTCAATTAGATTAAAGAAGATATTAAAAATATAAATTAAGAAATTATAAAATGAAAAATATTTATAAATTTGAAAATCATGAGTAAAACTTAAAAATTAATTTTAAAAAATTATCTTTATTTTAAAATTAATTATAAAAATTATTTCATTAAAATAATATAAAATATTAACTCAGTGAATAAAAGATATAAATCGAATTGGGTGTGTTTAGGCCAAATCAATCACTTCCATTTATTCTTGAAGATATATTTTCAAACATAGTTAATTTTTTCCCCTTCAACGAGGACTATAGAAAATAAACGAAGCCATCTGATGGCTTTCTTGTCCAGTTCGATCAGGCCAAGCCCAACTAAGAACTTTGGGTCCGAAAGAAATATCAAGTAAAACTCATCATATACTAATCTTAATTAGTTTTTTAATGGTATTAAATTCATTTTCCAATCTAATCAAACATGAATTATTCAAGAATAATAATTTAATTTATTAAAAATTATCTAAATTTATTATGCAAAAAAAATCATATTTTATTAGTATTAAAATTCATTTTCTTAATACTAGAAAATGACTTCTGTAGTTCTGTTACTCAAACCTTTATTCCTACTCTCATCTTATTGAATTTCTTTCAAATAAGAGTTTCAAATTGAACAAAGGGTAAATTTGTCTCTTGATTTTTTTTTTTTTGCGATAATCAATTTATCTCAAAATTAAATAATGGGCAGTTTTACTATTAAAAGGTGAGATTGGATAATATGTCATTTTTCTTTTAAGCAAAGATCTCAATTTGAAATCTAGATATAAAATATTTTTAAAATTTGAGAGATAATGTTTTATCTCTTAACGGGCCTACCCTAAATCCTAAGACATAATAATAATAATAATAATAATAATAATAATAATAATAATAATAATAATAATAATAATAATAATAATAATAATAATAACTTTCATTGATCATTTTATCCTATTTCATCCATAAAAATACTTTTTAAATCTTTTTTTTAAATATTACATATCATGAGTTTATATATTGTAATCTTACAATTAATTGCGCACTAAGTTCTACATTCAAAGTAAAAATAAAAATAAAAAATAAAAAGTATTTTTAGCATGAAATAAGATAAAATGACTGCAATATAAAAATTACCAACGGATTATTAATGTTAAAAACAAATCAATAACAAATTAATACTTTCATATATCTTTTAAATATTGATAAAAGAATAAACTACTCTCTTGATCTTATGAACAAAATATCCATTAATCAATTTCTACTTAATGGAATTTTGTTATGAATTTTGATATAGAAAAATATAATTAGGCATCACATGTCTTATCAATATTTGCAAGTCTAAGAACTCAACTTCTCATCTTGAGGTTAGAATATTCCTTCCAACTATTTTATTTAAGAGAAATTTTTATATAAATTTAGTTTAATTATTTATTCAATCAAATAATGACACACATTTAATTATTTTATTCACATTAATTGATATAGATGTAATAATTAATAAAATATGTATATATGTCACCGTTTTATTAAATTAGTTTAATTGATCGAATCCTTATTTAATGAGTCTGCCATGGAATGCTTGTACTATTTCTGCAACCGAATTTCCATGGGCAAAGCAAGGAGGTTTCTTAGCAGTCATTTTGCCCGTGATAAGCAATGGGAAGCTTCGTTCGAACAGATGATTATGCCCATCATCAACAAAGCAAAATCCCTTAAATAAAATGACTCTCATTATCCCTTCATATGATTATATAAGCTCTCTAATGTCCAATAGAACAAATTCCTTAGCCCTCAACCAATCTCACAATCAACGAGCTCTCAATTCTCTCTATATCTAAAACTCATTTTAGTTTCAACCTCAATCTCAATCCCAACTAGAATCACTCGTTATCCTGATGATGTGATTTCCACCCACATCAGACACACACACACGCACAAGAGGCTAAGCTGTAGGCGTTGAGAAAGAAGGATGCATGAATGAGGAAGGTAATGACTTCACTAGGTATATAGGACGGTGTGACAAACCATTATTCTCATTCAATCCAAAGAAAAGCAATTTTGTCCTGTTTTATTTTCATGAGAAAGACTAATTTCTTCTTCTTTTTTCTTTTCCAGCTTAATTGGCATTTTTAATGTATGATTATTTTAATTAGCGTATAGGTGTATAATTGTTTAGCTTAATTGGTATAAAGGTGTATGATTGTTTGTCATAAGAAGAAAGTGTAAGATATTTTAATTTTAATATTTTATATTTATGAGCTTTTAATTGAGATATCAGGTCAAATTATAAATAAATGGTTTTAAGAATTTGATCAATTTTTAATTTAGGCAATACTTCATTTATTAATTAAGTGTGCGAGAATTAATGTGTGCTCAGATAATAATATGGGTATGATAAATAGTTCATGATTATTATATACCGGTGAGCTAAGTCTCTCTTATTGCTAATTCTAATGATTAAGCTCCTCTATATAAAAAATGATATAGGATAAGGAAAATCAATAGATAAGAATTTCATCATTTTTGAGTTAGAAAACGAGAGAAAATCTTGTTGTAAAAAAAAAACTTCTCATATCGTTTCTAAGACGATGGATTCGGTCAAATTATATATATATCTTTTTCTTTCTCAATTAAATTCATTTGTTTTGTATTCTAAATAACATATATTAGATATTGAGAAAATATCTGTCAGATTTCCGCTATATATCTATCTATCAGAAAAATCACTATATATTTTTTTTGGGAATTAGATAGTTTCAATATGAATATAGATTTTGCTTTCTTTTTTTTTTAAAAAAAAAACTTGAATATGTGAAAATATTCAAAAGACAATAAATAAATAACACCGTTTAGATAATGCTATCATTCAGTGCAGATAAAAAACGATTTATTATTATTATTATTATTATTATTATTATTATTATTACTTGGAATACATGTTAAGAAAATCAATATTTATTTTAATTTGATATGACAACAAAAGAACAGAATAAAAATAAGAACACAAAAGATTTACATGGTTCGGTGTAAGCTTAAGTCCACAGGAAAAGGGGAGCATCAAATCCACCAATAAACTGAATGGATACAAAAATAAGAGAATCACTCAAAAATTCTAAAATCCAATTATACCAAAAAGACTTACAAATTCACAAAATAAAGCTAAATAAACTAAAATATCATTATGAGCTCTACCAAAACACAAACCATGTGCTCTTCATAATAAGCTCTCACCAATTGCTCTAATTGATTAACACAAGGGGCTCACATTTTTCTCTCACACTAAATAACATAATATGTTTGAGTATATATAGGCTACTTTACGTGGCTAACAAGAAACAATAATGGAGGTTAAATCAACTTTCTTTATAAGGGTTTGTTTGAATTTGTGTTTGAAAAAAAAAAAATTTCAAAAAATATTTTAATTTTTTGAATTTTGAAAACTGTTTTTAGAAAGAAACAGGTAAATAAATATTTTTACCAAAAATATATTTGAGAAAAACAGTTCATAAAAAATTAAATCAAAAAATTTCTAAACTTGCTTTTCGGATACCTAACAACAATCTCAAACATCTCCTAAGGAGATATCAAATTGAAATCAAAACTTCCTTTCCAAGAAGAAAATAATTCTAATTCCATAAAAACTTGGCCAAAATATATTGTTTAAATTGGCAATAAAAGTCCATTACATATAATTCAAGGCATATATCTAATAAATCTCCACCCGACTTGAATTCCCTTGTTCCAAAAATTACCAAATTTATCTCCATATTCTCCAAATAGCAAAACTTAATTATCTCAAAAATAGAGGTCAAGTCCAAACACTGCTCAAACTTATTGAAAGAGATGTGATCCGTGTAATGGGTAATTGATCCTTGTGTTTGAATTGCTTTAATCTTAATCTTGACTTGCCAAACTATTAGACTAATGACGCGATCATAATCAAAATTTGTTGTCACCATAACTAAACCTCATAATAAATATATTAAACTGAACCAATGTTCTGATACCACTTAATAAGAAAATCGGTAACGTAATTACAAGCAAAACTTGATACAACAAAATAATAAAATAAAAACTACAAAACACAGCAAATTTAGTAGTTCAGTATAAGTCTATGTCCACAGGCGAAGGGGAGCAGCATACCCACTAATAAACTAAATGGATACAAAAATAAGAAAATCACTCAAAAATTCTAAACCTAATTACACTCAAAAGCCTTACAAATTCATAAAATAGAGTCAAACTAAAATATCATAACGAGTTTCACCAATATACAAACCTTGTGCTCTTCATTATGAGATCTCACAAATTGCTCTAACTGATTAACACAAAAGACTCACATTTTTCTCTCACACATTAAATAACAAAATATGCTTGAGTATATAGACTACTCAACTTGGGTAACAAGAAACAATAATGGAGGTTGAACAAACTTCTTTTTCAAGTAGGAATCAGACTTGTCCACCAAAAGATCAAAACTTTCTTTCCAGGAAGAAAATAATTATAATTCAATACAAATTTGGCCAAAATAGTATTGTTTAAATTGGCAATAAAAGTTCATTTCGAAGTAGGAACATAATTCCAGGCATAATGAAAGTGCTGTAGGCTATCTATAGTATCAATAAAATGTTGATAGTATTATTTAGTTCAGACTTGAATGATTCCAGGCATAGTATTATTTAGCTTAATTGAAAAATATCTATAGTATAAAAAATATTTCAATATTTAATTTTTTCTATTACCTTTTATTTATAATATTATGTATTGATAATAAAAAATAAATAAAACTTATAAAATATCAAATCTGCTGTAGAATATGCTTATTAGTAGTCTATAATTTAACCACAATTCTAATTAATAAACTATCAAATACTGTTCGAGAAATGGTAGCCTGTAATGTATTAAATAAGCCGTTAGCTTCTCATTCAGCAATTAGAATTCTAAGATTGTTGTTTACTAATAATGATAAAAGCCCATACTTCAGCCACCTAATTAGAATAGTTAATATAAGGAGGATAATTTGAAGAATCCATTTTTGAATTAAACTGCTTATTCCAACTAATTTTTCAAAAACTAAAAAAAAATGCAAATGCCAAAAAGCTCTTAAAAGTTTGGTAAATTAATGATTTATACAATGGAAAGAACACCGTTGTAAAACCCAGCCCATTCCGGCCCGGCCAATTCAACCAGTTTAATTAGCAACCAGTCTTCAAGCGGGGAGTAATCCCAAAGGAAAATATATCAGAGAAAAACCAGTAATCCAGCCCGATCAACGGGAAACTGATCGACAGGGTCAGGTTGAAAAGTTTTTTTCAGCTCGATCCTCTGGTGGCCGGGTCAGTTCATGTATTCTTCATACTTATTGGCGAATGAAACACTGAATTGGGACCCGCGATTCTCGATCATCAACAATGCTGTTTGGAGCTTGATCATATCGTCCGAGTCCATGGCTCGTCTCCGTGCTCTGCTTCTCCCTTCTCTTCCATGGTTGGACCGTTTGATCTAGTACACCACGTGAATTAGACCTACAAGATATAGTGATTGGAATTACAACATGTCGCGAACGAAATCTGATGGTTGCAGCTGGAGGCAGAAGATCACGTGTCGCTTTGCTAATTTTAATTTATTTTACTTTTGGTTGAGCATTTTCTTTTCTATGTAACGGGCCAACAGAGGATGAGGATGTCCTCGTCAGTAAGATTATGATTAATTTTGTAAACTAATGCATTGATTAGTAATGTTGTTCACTATTCTGAAATTTGATACAACATGAGAAAATTACCATTTAACCCCATTTGTTTAACCATATTATTCTATTACGTCATTCCTTTATATTTTTTATTAGAAAAACATTAGAATATTGAATCTTGGAGAATACTAGGACAAATCTCATGAGATAAATAAGCCATTGAAATATTATACATTACAAATCTCGCATAAACCAGTTTAACCCCAATTAAACCTTAAACTCTTAACCGGCTTTCTTTTCCAGTGGATTAGATTGGGAAAAAGGTCTTGTAATAGGCTATCGAAATATTCTGCGTTACAAATATGTAAAGTCAAAGATGAAATGGTTGTCATTAATATGATTTTACCAAAAAGAATGGTTTAAATTTTCATGCCAACCAAAACACAATCTGCATTCGATTACTTATATCCACCTAGAAAAAAGTCAAAACAAACTTCTTTTTAATAAACTCATCTTAGTCATCATATGTCCATTAAGCTTCCAAGAAACTAAATCACTCGTGCATTTAAACTTCCTAGTCATACCTAGCTCTGCCATGAATAATACACCATCTGCAGTTATTCTTCTAATAATAACTAGTCCAAAAAAGATAGAGAGGAAAAAAATAGAGCATGAACCAGTAAGTTTTAGTTTAGGTACTGGTCTTGTTCTTGTCAAGGGTTGTGTGCTTGTCAGTTCAAATCTGAATCAGAAAATTTTGCTAAAAACGAGTAGAGCATGAAACTAAGTTCAAAATAATAAAACACCATTTTCATTTAAGCTTCTAGTGATAATTAGTAAATTTAAAGTTACTGACAAATATGGAAGGCACGAACCAATGAATTTTAGTTTATTGATATGGTACCACTATCGTTCAAGTCACCATCTGCACTTATGCTTTATTAATATCTAGTCCTTAAGAAGATACCAACAAACAAGCAGAGCATGAATCAATGAGTTTTAGTTTATCGGTACTGGTCTTGTTCTTGTCCAGGGTTGTGTGACTGAGATCAAACTTCAACACTTTGCAAAAGAAAAAATGATTAGAGCATGACACTAAATTCAAAATGATAAAACACCAATTACTAGTCCATAAAAAAATACCGACAAACAATTAGAGCATTAATGAATTTTAATTTAGTGGTACTAGTATTATTCTTGTCCCGGGATATGTGATTGCAAATTCAAACCTTAATTAGAATATTTTGCTAAAAGAACTAGTAGAGCATGAAACTAAATTCAAAATAATAAAAAACCATCTGCACACAAACAACTAGTCCATAAAAAAGATACCAACAAACAAGCAAAGCACGAACCCATAAGTCTTAGTTCAATGATACCGGTCATCTTGTTGTCCATAATTGTGTGACTACAAGTTCAAATCTTAATCAGAAAACGCTAATACGAAAGAGTAGAGCATGAAGCTAAACTCAAAATTAGGGGACAGCAAATAATGTGAGGGGAGCCATTGGAAGCCTTATTCCACTTATCAGACTCTTGAACCGATCAACAAAGTGAAATTCTCACATACAATTGCTAGATCAGTAAGAACTCTATTCCCTTCTTTTAAAGCACAAAGTAGTGCTATTCCTATATATATAATGGATAAGAAACACTGATCTGAGAGTTACAAAATTCCACTTGATCAATATAATCTCGCCTAGACTAGATTCATCTATCAAGCCAATAAGACACAAGCATGCAAAAATTTTTCCATACGGGAAAAAATAGCCAAACAAGTATAAAACATATATCAGAGTAATTATGTTGGAATTAAGTCGTATAGCTTCTCATTTGTTATAGCTTGGCCCATTTATGGCAGATATTGGTACACAGACTCTCTTCTTCTATATTTTTAGAGAAAGAGAGTTAATATATGATTTATTCGAAGCTGACACTGGTATGAGAATGATGCATAATTATTTTCGTATCGGGGGAGTAGCGGCTGATCTACCTCATGGTTGGATAGATAAATGTTTAGATTTTTGTGATTATTTTTTAACAGGAGTTGCTGAATATCAAAAACTTATTACGCGAAATCCTATTTTTTTAGAACGAGTTGAAGGAGTAGGTATTGTGGGTGCAGAGGAAGCAATAAATTGGGGTTTATCGGGACCAATTCTACGAGCTTCCGGAATACAATGGGATCTTCGTAAAGTTGATCATTATGCGTGTTACGACGAATTTGATTGGGAAGTCCAGTGGCAAAAAGAATGAGATTCATTAGCTCATTATTTAGTCCGAATTGGTGAAATGCTGGAATCTATAAAAAAAATTCAACAGGCTCTTGAAGGAATTCCAGGGGGGCCCTATGAAAATTTAGAAACCTGACGTTTTGATAGAGAAAAGGATCCGGAATGGACCAATTTCGACTATCGATTCATTAGTAAAAAAAACTTCTCCTACTTTTGAATTACCGAAACAAGAACTTTATGTGAGAGTTGAAGCCCCAAAAGGAGAATTGGGAATTTTTCTGATAGGAGATCAGAGCGGTTTTCCTTGGAGATGGAAAATTCGCCCGCCAGGTTTTATCAATTTGCAAATTCTTTCTGAATTAGTTAAAAGAATGAAATTGGCCGATATTATGACAATACTAGGTAGTATAGATATCATTATGGGAGAAGTTGATCGTTGAAATGATAATTGATACAAGAGAAGTATAAGCTATCAATTCTTTTTCTAGGTTAGAATCCTTAAATGAGGCCTATGGAATTATATGGGTCTTTGTCCCTATTTTGACTCTTGTATTGGGAATCACGATAGGAATACTAGTAATTGTATGGTTAGAAAGAGAAATATCTGCAGGAATACAACAACGTATTGGACCTGAATATGCGGGTCCTTTAGGAGTTCTTCAAGCTTTAGCGGATGGGACAAAACTACTTTTCAAAGAGAATCTTTTTCCATCTAGGGGGGATACTCGTTTATTCAGTATTGGACCATCCATAGCAGTCATATCAACTCTATTAAGCTATTTAGTAATTCCTTTTGGCTATCACTTTGTTTTAACTGATCTAAATATTGGTGTTTTTTTATGGATTGTCATTTCAAGTATTGCTCCCATTGGACTTCTTATGTCAGGATATGGATCAAATAATAAATATTCTTTTTTAGGTGGTTTACGAGCTGCTGCTCAATCGATTAGTTATGAAATACCATTAACTCTTTGTGTGTTATCCATATTTCTACATGCGATTCGTTGAAAGATAAACTTTTCCCTATTCCTTTCTTTTTAAGAAGAAGGCAAAGTGAATTAACTAGATATATTCATTTTTTATTCATCATTTGGGTTGATGAACTAAATTGGATAGTTATATGAGTGAAAGAAAACAACTTCTAAATTTGCAGTAAAAAAATTGACTCATTTCCTATGTACAAGAGTAAAACAGAAATAAACATAAGAAAAGAAGACTATTTTCCCCAAGATTGGTTGATTAATCATCCTGACTTGAAGCGGGCTCAAAACAAAAGATCAACTTTATTGAGTTTTTACTATCATTTATAGGTATTCCCCATAGGTATTACCATATGCTAACAGGTGATTAAAGAAAAATAAGTGGATGGTTAGGAACACCAAGATACACAAAGGATTAGTTATAGAAATTTATAAAATTATTGAAAAATATATTTCGACAAAAAGTATATTAATTGGGGCTTTAAGTTAGTAGAAATGATCAGGCAGTACTCCCCATGATTCCGATCCAGAGTATGCTCCTACCCGCCGATTAAAGAAATGACTATCCGGAACGAAATAATCCTTTCTTCATGCTCGTTCCAAGTTCAAAGTACTATTTGTACAAATAAGAATCTCTTTCGTTACATGATTTCTTATTCATATAGATAGATATAGGATCTATGGGGCAATTACTTAGAAATACATTTTGTGCAACAGCCCTTCCTATCTGATAGAAAAGGATCCCATGATCCTGAACCGATCTTACCTGGGATCGCAAATCCCAAGTTTGTCTATGAAGAGCAGATCTAATTATATTAGTGTCTATAATTGATTTCTTCTGTGTAATACTAATCGATAGAGCCTCATTGGTAAGTGCTACAAGATCTCGTACATTGGAACCCATGGTTATGGACCTGAATCTATTAGTATGGAACATTTTCTTTTCCAAGTGAAATCCCCTAGTATATGAAAGAGTAAAAAAGTGCTTTCGTTGTTGTGGAATATGAAGCTTTCGTATCTTAATGCATGTATTTAATTTATTCGGAGCTATTAGAGCGGGATCCACTTTTTGGGAAATATGAGTCGAAGCAATAACAAGAATATTTCTAGTGGAACATCTTTCACAATCCCTGGAGAGATAGTTCACTAATAGACCGAGAGATAAGTAATTCGACTCATTCACATCCAGATCATGAATGTTTGGAATCCATATTATGCAAGGAGACATTACTTTTGCTAATTCGAATTGAAGGGTGATATAAAATCGGTCTATTTCCGGCATCATATCCATAGTTAGCGCATTCATCCTAGTTAGAAACTCCAGCTCCTTATCAAAGTCACGGTCGATATCGTCACTCACATCGATATCGTCACTATCATCAATATCGTCACTATCATCAATAAGAAAACCCTTAGGCTTGTTGTCCAGGAACTTGTTCAGAAATACTGTAATGAAAGGAAGATAGGAGTTTGTCGCTAGGTATTTGACCAAATAGGATCGTCTAGTTCCTATAGAACCTATCACTAAAATACCCCTAGAGGGGGATAGGGCTAAACGGAGCGAAAAGGGTTTTCCATGAGATGAGAAATGAAAACTATTCACCTCACACGAGGTTTGTGAATAAGTGGTTGTTTTATAATAAGCAAGGAATATCCGTCTTTCTGCTAAACAGGGTGTATTGAACTCATAATTCATTAGATACTTTTTATGAATATCAACTAAGTATCGTAAATAAATTGCTCCCGGCTCTTCAATCATTTGATAACCAGTTATTCTTTGATAAATGATCACTATGAGTCAGACTCAATAGAATTTGATCAATCCTTTTTTCTGTCGTTAAGGTGGAGAACTGAACCAAGAATTCTCTTTCTTTATCATCAATCGAATCATTGTTCGCAACCAAGGATTCTATTTTATCATCAATCCAATCACCGTTCACATTTTTTCTTTTTCCTAACAAGCCAATAAGACACAAGCATGCAAAAAATTTTCCATACGGGAAAAAATAGCCAAACAAGTATAAAACATATATAAACTCTTCACACACTAGTCAAAACACCATCATGTAACAAGAACCAACATTTATTTCCTTTTAAACATGGTACTCACGTATCAATCTTTCTTCTTCAAGGCAGACCAGCCAAATTCCAAACATAGATTATATACACATACATATATATATATATATATACCTTGAAATAACATACAAGCAAACATAAATTATAAATTACTAATTAAGAAAAGGCTCACCAGATCAACAACTGGGCCGTCAATCAAGCTGACTATTATAATCATATCGGCCGGCAAGATCATTCTCAACCCTCTCTGCAATCTTATCCTCCTCATATTTCAATCCTTCTTCCAATGCGAGTCCACCTAGAGCACCAGCAACAGCGCCCACAGCCAATCCTGTACCCAATCCCAATTTTCCTCCCTTCTGTCTCTGATCATACGCTGAATAATCAACCGGTGCAGAGGGCCCACTATAACTGCTTGTTCGATCATAGATTGGCCTTGGCGGTACCGGTGGGGCTGGACCAGATGAGTAATAACCGGAATAATATGGGGAAGAAGGATAAGGATCGTGATAGGACGAGTATGGAGGCGGGGGAAGTGGCGGCGACGGCGATGGGGGAGGCGGAAGTGTCGCGCCGTACCTGTAATCACGTGGAGCAGGAGGCGGAGGGATAGGGGCAGTACTGTAATAATAGCTCTGAGGAGGGGCAATGTGGTGATAATCAAGATGCGTAGGCGGCGGCGGCAAAGGCCGTTCACGGACACTGAGCTTTATCCTGATCTTACCTTGAGGGCGACCCGACGGGCGGATCAGCTCGAAATTCCGGATTCGGGTTGAGTCATCCGGATCGGACATGTCCTTCAACGCGAGGCGCAGGGTACCGACGAGGGGTTTAGGGGTCTCGCTGGGCTTGGAGTGGAAGATCTCAAGGGTTAGATAGGAATCATGGAGAGGAAGGGAGAGGGGAAGTGTGAAACGCTCGTTCCAGACGGGTTGAGTCGACCCGGATTCGTCGGACTTAGTAGCCAGTCTCCGGACAGGATCTACCCAAAAGACAGCGTAGGCCTTGAGATCGCCGTTTTTCCAGTTGACGTTCTTGAGATGCTTGGCGGAGACTATGGTCAGCTCGAGATCGAGAGGCTTTGACGGTGGCGAGCGACAAGAGGCCATGATGAGGTCTAAAGTGCGCGGGTAGGTTATCGGCTATCGGGAAGTGAGGGGAAAGTTTTTCATGAAAGCTGGAACTGGAGGGAGAGGGTGAAGGGGATAAGGAATGAAACATGGAATTACAATTGTACCCTCAGCTGCTTTTGGCTTTTGCAGGTTCATTCTAACGGTGATTATTATATTCTAATTATCCCCCTGTTTTTTGTACTTCTTTGGTTAATTTGGGTCAATTCTTATATTATGCATATTATTATGTATGCAGGCACCTTTTGCATTATCAATTTGGGTAAATTCTTATATTATTAGAAATTTATTTTTTAATATATATTTTTTAAAAAATTAAAATATTTATTATTTAAATAAATAACACAATTCATAATATATTTTACTTAATTGGGTTACTTGAGTCACAGCCTTAGAATCTTCGGCCCATTTTAGGTTTTTCCAAGTGGGTTGATTGGGTTCTAAAAGTTGTGTCACAAATCGCAATTGTTAGTTCAAGCGGCACTGAGATTAATGGAAGTAAAACCTTGGAATTGAAATGATGAAGAGAGAGATAAACAAGGGTGAGCAAAATTCGATTAATTGAATTAGCCGATCTAAAATTAGTCAAATCAAATTAATCATATAATTTCATTTAATATTTTGAAAATTTTCAATTATCGATTCAATTAAATTAAATTATTTTAATCAAAACCTGTCTAAATTCATAAAATTAAGTCTTTAAAAAAAATTTGTGGCACACATATATAAAATTAACTCCACTAATTTGTGTTTTTAGATTGTTAAATTGTGAATTGTACCTTATTGATTATGTTAAATTTTAGGTTGCTGAACTTGAAATATGGATCGAATATGAAACTGAGATGTGTCAAATTGTATATTCTTAAATATTTGGTTAAATCAATTAACTAATTTAACCGATCGATTAATTTCAGTTAAATTTGCTTTGTTAATCTAATATTCTTGAGTCAGGTACGGTTAATGATATTACTAATATTTCATTCGATTAATTGAGGATTTAGTTCAATTAACTCATTAAACCGTCTGATGCTCCCTTTCAAGATAGATAAGAAAAGAAATTAAAAAAAAATAGTAAAAATGTAATTTGAAAAGAGAATTGAGCATAGATTTTCTCATTAACTAGGATTGCCACATTTGTTAGTGAAATTTAAAAGCTGCTGAAAATTAAGGAAAACAACAATTCCAGTACGATTAGAGGTGGCAATGGATACAGATTTTGCTGGTATCTAAATTTATCTAAATTCTTTTAAATTATAATTAATAACTCTATTATAGTTTTCGGATGAATTTTGGTAATAATATTTAAACCCATTACAGGTTTGGGTAAGATACAAATAAACGTCATCGAATATCCACTACCCGATGAACCGGATTATATATATATATATATTATACAATTTATTCTATTTTAATTTATTTAATGTAATGATATAATTAATTATTTTTTTTATATATTTTTATAAATTGATAAATTACAGATCTAATAAGAGTTTGAAATTTAAAAATATAAATTTTTATCATAATTAACAATATTTTATTTTATTTTATTTTTTTAACATTATTTTTTAACAATTTGATGAAATATTTTAATTTGAATGTGTTGAATTAAATTTTATATTTTATTTGATTTTGTAATGATTTATGATAGATTATTTGTACATTTTTAAAATTTTAATTAGTTTTAATTTTATTTAATTTTAATTTTTTTAATGATAAGTAGATAATTAATCGAATTTCGGATATTGATCAGATTTGGAAATGGATACATGTATTAACATTAGAATTTTAAATAAATTCAGGTATATATATATATATATATATATATATATATATATATATATATTTATATATATATATATATTTTGTGCGGATACCCTAGTTGTTTTAATCCCTAAGCATGATGTATGCCGCGGTCCATCAGGCTTTGCAAGTCCAACATGCCTCACTAATCTAGTTGGCAGTTTGGCCAGAGGAATCGACACTTTCCCCACCAAGGCCTCACCTGTGGACGATTCCAGGATCAGTCTTTCAGAAAAGTCCTAATTAACTCCAAGTACATAAAACTTTCAATCTTCTGGATTTTTCAATGGGATGAAAAATTCTTCATTCCATTTCAGGGTTTGATAAACCACACACTTGTGATGTCCTGCATAGAATTTAATTCAATTTCAACCCAAGACTCTCAGCCTTATAAATCTTATGAGTAATAAGAGGATCACTCATGGGGTTATCAACCCCTTCAGCATGAGAGATTGCAAGATGTAAAATAATAATTATCTTCGTCAATGCTATTATTTTTGCTTTCGATGCTCTCTTTGCTGTAATCACTTCCGATGTTCTCCTCGACGAAATTGCTTCGTGTGCTCTCCATTTCAATATTAAGGATCTATATTATTCTTGTATCTTCCTTTTCACTCTTTCTACTTCTTAATTGACATATATTACTTAATATTTTTTTATGTAGGTTATATAATATATATATATATTTAAATAACAAAAATAGTATAAAGAAAGATGTTTAATTAATATTTCTTGTTTTTTTAATAGTAAAGATAATAGATTAATGTTGTGGTGTTTGGTGATTTATTTGAGACAATAACAACTTATAAGCATTGAATGATATGCATAGAAATTGTAATTGTAGGATCAATAGCATTTTGCATATCTATTCGTTGTGTTCAAACGAAATGCAAATTAAATATATAAATAATAAAGTGGATGAAGTTTAGAATGCTATAATTCAATATTAAGGACTGCATTGTTATTAGTAAAAGTTAAAGCATGATTATGACAATTTTTTCTACAAAGTGAGCATTTTCAATTAGACAATTTATTTTAAAGACTCATTATATAAAATGTTTTTTATGCATTTTCTATTTTTAAAATTTAGAGTAAAAAATAGATTTGACTTTCTAAATATAGAGAGTCAAATTTTACTATTTATTCTAATTATAATTAATATACTTTTATTGTCTATGCATATTTTATTCTTTTGTTGGTGTGTTTTTCTAAAAATATTTTTTTTATAAATATTGATTTGTTTGAGATAAAATAAAATAAAAATATAAAAAGTCTATTGTAATTATAAAAAAATTAACTTTTTATAGTTAAATATATATGCTATTCATTGTACTAAATAGGCTCTTTATGATAAATTGCATCTCCAGTAGTACTCTTATGTTGCTTTAGTAACACTAAGGTTAAAATAATGGTAGTTTAGTAAGTTTTTGAATCGTCATACCTTTAGAAAAAATTTAAAAAAAAATCCAAAAAAAGGCAAATAAATCCCTGAAAATAAATAGCTTGCGTCATCCATATCCACATGATTTGCATTTTTCTCTTACGAAAGTATTATTTCTAGGTGAATAATATCTATTATTGCTCTTTAATGGGACAAAGGGAAAGCTTTTTAGCCATCTTCTAGTATGGGTGATGGGATGAATTATTTCATTTACTCGAATTTTATTATATTTTACGAGCGGCAAATTAATAAAGGTAAGTCCAAAAAGCATAAAAATCAGCTCCAATTGACCCATTGCTGAGATTTTTTGGAGGAGTTGTTTATTCACTTAAGGTTTCCGAGGAAGTTCATCCAATTAATTATGACTTGCATTCGAACGACTAAGTTCTCTGTCATGATCAATGGGGCTTTGGAGGGTTTCTTTAGTAGTAAAAAGGGCTTAAGACAAGGTAGATCATATGTCCCCCTTACTGTTTGTGTTGGCATTGGAATATTTGTCTCGTAGTTTTGATGTTATGAGCCGTAACAATTTCAAGTACCATCATGGCTGCAAATCTATGAAGCTTAGCCATCTTTGATTCGTGGATGACTTATTTGTTTTATGTCATGGTGACAAAGAGTCAATGAGACGGATTAATATGGTCCTTCAGTCTTTCTCAAATACATCAGGTCTGCAAGCAAATTCGGACAAAAGTTGTATCTATTTTTGTGGTGTTCCTACTAGTGTCAAGGAGCAAATTCTTCATGAACTTCAATTTCAAGAAGGTAAGGTTTGTTGGTTAGACGTCACCTTACCAAAATCTGAAGGTGGTTTAGAATTGAAGAAAATCCATGAATGGAATCAAACAAGCATTATTAAACTTGTGTGGGAAAAATCCATGAATGGAATCAAACAACCATTGTTAAACTTGTGTGGGATCTTCTGGTGAATAAAAGCTCTTTGTGGACTACGTGAGTAATGGCTAACAAACTGAAACATCTTAGTTATTGAAGCATTACTAAGCCCCATGAGATTTTTTGGGCTTGGAGGAATATTGTGAAAATGAGAGAGAAGATTGTCCATTGGCTTGAGTACAAGCTAGAGGATAGTACTGCTTTTAGTTTTTGGTATGGTCCTTGGGTTGATGGTGAATCTTTGCTTTCCAGTTCTTGAGAATTACTATAGAAGACTGATGTAGATAGGAAAAGTAAAGTCTATGACCTATGGAGAAATAGTGAATGGAAGTTCCTTAATCCAGCAAATGAGGAGATTTACTTAGCATGGGACTATTTGATGTTACATCATAAGATTGATGAGAACATGGAGGATTCCATTAGATGGAAACTCAATAAATCTGGTAAGTTTTTCATCCCTAGTACTTGGCAAAAGTTGAAACTAAAAGGTAGGAGAGTCAAATGGTGTAAGCTTATTTGGGGGCTCTGTCATATACCCAGTCATAGTTTCATTTGTTGACTTGCTTTAAGGAATAGGCTCATGACTAAGGTTAGAATGCAAAAATGGGGTTTGGAAAATTCTACTACCTACAATTTGTGCAATGGAGATGCTGAAAAGTATTGATCATTTTATTCTTTTAGTGTACCTTTTTTGGTCATGTCTGGAATCAAGTTCTTCATAGATGTCATTGGTTTCGAACTGGTCTTAGATGGCAAGGAGAGGTCTCTTGGTTCAAAAGGAAAGTTGGGGGCAAATTACTTCTTGCAAAAGTTAGAAGGGTAGCTTTCATAGCTTCGATCTATTACATATGGAAAAAGGAACTTGCTGGTTTTCCAAAATGAGAGAATACCTGGAGAAAGTATTTTTCAGATGGTTCGCAGAAGTATTTTCCTTCGTTTCACTAAGGAGACTGTTCAGTCTTCAATAGATGGCTTTAATTTTTTTGTTGTAGTTGCTGTGTGTTGTTTGCTTTTTTCTTTTTCAGTTGTTATCCCTCTTGTAGGGGCTGATTCTTCGTATTGTTCTGTTATTCCAATAATATCTCTTTTGATGATTTACAAAAAATATATATTTTAAATTTTTAAAATAATTTTTATAGAATTTTCTCATGATTAAAATACAAAACAATATTAATTTAGAGGCTACTTATGGACTGAAAATGGATCCAAAGGAGAATTTTTGGAGTTATTAGGTATTTAGGATTCCTATTGAATATTAAAAAAATAATTTATAATTTTTTTATTTAATTGACTAATTTTTTTATTTTTTATAAATTATTTTTCTAAAATCTATTTTTGTCAAAAATATTTATTTATCTCCTTTTTAAAATTCAAAAAAATTAAAAAATATTTTTTTTCTAAAAAGTAATTTTTCCAAATGATAGGGTCTTACATGTGAGGCTGTCTAATCTAGGTGGGTCCGGTCAATCGGTTTTGTTGGTGGAATTTTCTTAATTTTTACTCAATTTTAAGGTTTTGGTGAATAATACCTAGGTTTTTAGATCTTTAATTCCATTGTACAGATTTTTGGAATAATGATAAAATTCTAAGACCAAATTAAGCCATTTAAAAAAAATTTGGATTTTTTTTTTCAAAATCTTCAAAATTATTTTCTTCTTATGCAAAAATTTTTATAAAAAATCTCACTATAGATTTAAATTTGAAACCCACCGGACCATTTTAACAAACTAAGTACTTATTTGTTTCTCCTTATGCAATTTAAATTATACTGTGCACGCTCTTAAGAGCTATTCAATCTTACATAAAAGTTTCAATCTTAAAAGCATGTGAGAATTAATTATTTTTATTACTTGAAGAAATAAATGACTTGTAATCCAGCTATTAATTATTTTTATCAAGTTATCTCATTTTCAATGGGGCTAATAATCAATATTTACAACAATTTAAGTGAATTGAAGTTATAGAAATTAAGAAAACGAGTCGAAACGTAAGATAACATAGAAAGAAGTATTGACTAGTAGTGAGATGGAATTTAGGCCCTAAATTTGAAGTTGTTGCCTTAACTAAGATGAATGTAGAAAATGGATCCATAAAGCTCCTCCCAACTAGTTTTAGATTAAAGTTTAGTTGAGTGGATGATTTTATTTCTTGGCATATTTTAAAATGAAGCGATTTTTTTTTTTATATAAATTGAAGTTTAGGATATGGTTGTTATTTACAAAATTAATCCCCTAATACTTTCTAAAGGAAGAAAAATAAATAAAAGTTGGAATTTATCTCAATTTAAATTCTAAATATTTAAAAAAATATAATTTTTATTTATGTATAAAAATTTTTAATATATCAAATTGATATCTAAAAATATTTTTACATTTTTTTAAATAAAATATTTTATATTTATAAAAGTATTCTCATCAAAGTTCGAGGAGCAAAACGGGAGGGAAATGTACTACTATGCTCTTTTCCAAGGAGAATAACTGAGTGTAGAGGCTACAACTCCAAGAGCCCCAGGAGACTGTCCCGCTCTACCTTGTCCCGTTGACACACGAGCCGACTGCAACTCTGATACTTCTCGCCAGATCGGCTGAACTAAGGTAGGGTTTTACTCAAATATAAAAATAAAATTTTAATTTATATTATATAAATATATAAAATAAGTTAAAATTTTAAAAATACTAATATAATAATAAAATTCTATTTCTCATAAAATTTTATCATTTACATGTCATTAGAAAAATGCTGAGCGCATATATATTTTTTGGAATATGCGTATATTCTGCAGAATTGTTTCTACAATTTCTACTCATGATGCCCTGTCATAAGGCTGGGCTTGCCGTTTGGAAGAGTTAAAAAGCAAAAAGTTTTGCTTTTAGGAAAACATTTTAAATTAGTGTTGGTAAATGAATTGTATAATATTAGTGAAATTTATTTATAATTTTTTAAAATTTAGTTTAAAAATTAATATATTTATATTTCTTTTTTATTGATGCTTTTTATTTTTTAAACTATAGATCAAAAAAATGATAAATATATAAGTTATTATACTATATTTTAGGAAAAAAAACAAATATATATAAACTAATCATCCCAATTATAAATTTACAATTTTTCATAACATAAATGACTTAAAAGTAATTGATAATAAGCAAATTAGTTGAAGAAACTAAAGTGATACAAATATAAATCAGCGGCGGATCTAATAATTCAACTCAAAAAGAAAAAAATTATGTATTTTCATTTTAGTTCAAACATAAGAAATGGTAAAACTCAATTAAGAAAATAACAATGGAGAAAGATGAATAAAAAATTTTAAAATATAATTTTAATTTTTTTAATTTAAGAATGACGGTGGTCCATACAAGACTCTTAGGTCGTCCGCCACTGTCAACTTAGTTAAAACAATCATATAGGTGGGAATTATTATATTGTCGGAGTTTTGGTACAAAAGTATTTATTATTCATCATTTATGGAAGGATGGTTTCCTGCCCTCTCAATTATTTCATTTAACTAAGTGAAAAATCAAACCAATAAATGATGAAACTTCTTAATCATTATTTACCATTATTAACTATACAAATATCTAATTTTTAATTAAAATTCTCAAATAAGATTGAAGCTTTCTGTTATTTGGTAGGTTCATTATGTTTTATTTTTCTATTTACTATTATATTATCTTTTAAAAATTTATTATTTGTAAATTATTTGTATTTTCAAAATGAATTTTTTATTTAATAAATTATATAATTATAAAAAACAATAATAATCAAAATAGCTAGAATATATATTTAATATGATAAAAAATATGTATATACATAAAATAATATTATTATTTAACTTATATATATAGTATAAAAATGTCATATATTTTATTTAAATATAATTATATCTTTGATAATAATAATTTAATACATACAATAATCGTAAACAAATTTTTATGAATACATTTTTATCAAATATTTAAAAAAATTATATTATCAAAATTATTTACTCCCTTCGTCAGATAAAAAAAATTACTTTTATACTTTCAGAGATTGAGAATCATAAATTTTACATGAAATAGAAATATATTAAGAAATTAAAAAATAATCTATATTTGTTAATTATAAGACATTTAATAACAATATATTAAAATAAAAAATAAACTATATTCACCTATGTTATTTTTACATAATTTTGGAGTTAATAATGTTTAATCTATCTGAAAAGTTTACTGAAAATTACTCAGAATATTTTTGTTTATTAAATAATATTTAAATCAAATTGGAGAAAGGATCCGAATTGAGTGGGTAGGGTAGTAGAAGTCGTGATCCGGCATCGAAAACCGGACCCGCAATTTGCTATATTGGGAGTTGAGAACACTAAATGAAGAGGACAAGTGGAGCAG
This sequence comes from Triadica sebifera, assembly GCA_023653625.1. Classification (NCBI taxonomy): domain Eukaryota; kingdom Viridiplantae; phylum Streptophyta; class Magnoliopsida; order Malpighiales; family Euphorbiaceae; genus Triadica; species Triadica sebifera. Next base: position 18,739,808 of record CM042896.1, on the reverse strand, counting down.
CCCAAAATGAGGACAAATATGTAAATATTCTTTTCCCTCAACGATCAGGCTATGTCGTTATCACTAATCACCAAGCACACTTTTTAAATGATTTTGCTTTCTTAAACGCAACAGCTAGAACGGAAATGGAAGAGGAAGATGACGTCGGAGACTTTTGAATCAAACCCAACTTTCTCTCCTAACTACGCCTTATTCTTCAATTCTTCTGCTCCAGATACTCTCTTTCTCCCTCTCCAACTAGATCTCGCTCCGTGATCCGTCTATTTGACCTTTTTTTTCTCCCGGGAAAGTAAGAGAAATTTTCATTTTCCTGAGAAAATTTAACATGTCTGACGCTTTGATTAATGGACTCGCCGGAGCCGGCGGCGGGATCATCGCTCAACTCATCACATATCCTCTTCAAACTGTAAATTTCATGATCCTTATGCTTTTGTCTAACTCTGTTTCTGTTTCTTTTTTCGGAGAAAAAAGGAATTATATGTAGAGTAAATTTGACTCTGCATTTTATTTCTTTTATTCATCATCTACTTGATCTTGCAGGTAAATACTCGTCAACAAACGGAGCGCGATCCGAAGAAAGAGAAGAGGAAGCATAATACTATAGAGCAAATGTTTCAGGTACATTTTCTTTTTTCTTTTTTCCTTCTTAGTTTTCTTGTTCTTTTTCTTTTTGGCAAGCTTTTTGAGTTCTGAGATGAGAAATATAGTTTTATTTTATTTTATTTTTTTCTGAATTGGATGAGTATAGGTTGTAAAGCACGAGGGATGGGAAAGGTTGTATGGGGGATTAATGCCATCTCTTGTAGGTACCGCTGCATCTCAGGTGAGGGCATTTTACCAGCTTCTTATTGTAATTTAATTTTTTTGACTATACTGATTTTGTTATAATTTCAAGTTTATGATTATGATGATTGTTATTGTTTTTGGTGAGATTAAAACCCCAAAGTCTGATAAATATGATGTCTGTAAGTTGAATCTTGTAATTTGTTTAATAGGAAATACAGAGATAATTAGGTTGCATTCATGGATTTTGCAAACTTTAGTCTATCCTGGTATAGTTTGGTCACAGGTATTGTGACTTTCAATGAAATTGCTAATTTGTAAAAACTCTGCACTCTATCCTGTTATGTACTATCTGCTTACACTGTATATTTGGTTCAACCCTGCAATAAAATATCTGCTTTCTTCTGTTTTGTCATAGGGCATCTGATGATGAGGGTAAAAATGAAGTAGAACCCGCCCTTTAAGCTTCTTGTATGTTTTAGGCCACTACTATTGTCTGGTTGTTTGCCTAAATGAAAAACCCTCTCCAGTCAAATGCAGACTAAGCTTTGGCAGATTAGGATTGTAATGAAAAATTTGCATAAACACTTTAGATTTGATGAATTTAATAATTAAAAATGGTACTAACACGCGCTTAAAATCATATACTTTACATTGGGAGGTATTATAGTGCGATTGGCACATGTGAAAATGTCAACTAGCTTATTACTATATACATTGTTTTGCATAGTTGTTATTCATTTCCTAGGTTGAAATTCCTTTGTTTGTATTTGCTAGATAATGGATAAACATGTATGTTTTGGGTATAGCAGAAAACCACATTGCTTGAATAGTAGAAAACTACAAAAAGTGGGTTTTCTTGTTTCACCACCTGTTTTCCTTCTTTTCTTTTTTTTTTAATGAAAGTCTTTTTCTCATACCTCTTCTACATTCCATTGTTGGAAAAAATATTGTATGTATCAATATGAAAATATTTGGTACATGAAGCTATGATCTAATAGATATATCAATCTTATTTTATATATATATATATATATATCTTATATAGGTAGAAATATCAATATCAATATAAATTGATCTTATGTTCTGGAATCAAAGAAAATATTGAAAAGGCTTTTCTACGTCTTATGTTTTGACTTCGAATAAACTTTTCTATGGAGGAAGGGAATAGTGATTTATTCCTATAGAATAACTAGGAGCAAGAAGATTTAATCAGAAGTATCGACAGATTCAAAGGAGAGCAGATACCAAAAATAAAACCATACAAACAGGCAAACTTTCAATAAGAGGTGTTAGATATAGGCATCATGTAAATATGCATCACTTTATTTTGGAATTGTGGGTTCTTATACACTTCCCATTTTTTTCTTTATGATACAGGGTGTTTATTATTATTTCTATCAAATATTCAGGGATAAAGCTGAAGCTATTGCATTGGAAAGTAAGAGAAATGGATTTGGTGATGGTTCAGTTGGGATGTTCTCATCACTTCTGGTGGCTGCTATGTCTGGGTAATTTACTTAGTTCATATTCTGAATGATGTTGAAGGGCTGTAGTACTTTCATCCCCTTTGTATCATATCCTTCTTAGACAATTAGGAGGAAGATGCAGTCATTTTCAGTTTTGTAATGTAGATATGTATTTTTTATTAGTATTTTGGTTTTCATGTGCTTGGTGTTAAACTTATGGATAGATTCTGTCAACTTTCTTACCAAAATAGACATAACTAACCAAACTATTTGGTAACTTTCACAAGTATCTTTTCTTTAATAGCAATCTTTGTTTTTCTTTCTCTGATTTTGTATCAGTAGCAGCCATCTAAAAAGCAATGTCACCTCAGGCATGGTTTTACTTTGCTATTGTTTATTCAAATGTGTACATGGATTCAGACAACAACATGCTTGCATAAAACTAATAGTTTTTTTCTCAACCAGTTTGTGATATGGTATATAGAATCTTCTAAAAGTATCTAAGGTGTTATATTTGAATTATTTATTTTGCTCTCCCTTGCAGCATGAGGCCAGTATTACCCTTCTCTATTATGCTATTTTTAGGGAATAGCAAGTGAGCATCATGGAATAGTATGATGGGATAAATGGAATAATAAAAATGAACCATGTATCGTGCATGTCCTGTCCCTGAGTATTTTATTATTTTAATTTATTCACAGGACATCTGAATAAAAGTTAAATAGTTTCACTGTCTGTAACTGTGATAGCTTTTTCTGAAACTCAATCCAAGTTAGAATAAATTTCAGTTGCAGCTCTGGGGTTTAGGGTGATAGCTTTTGCTGCATCTTATTTTAACTTCCTCTGCTCTTCATGATACTTTTGATTTGGCATTTAAAGTATTCTTAATGCCTTCTTTGTGCAGATGTGTAAATGTGTTGATGACAAATCCCATTTGGGTTGTTGTTACACGTATGCAGGTAAAGTACTAGCCTACACCTCATATTTCTCTGTAATACATTGCTCAACTTTATACTAAGATTTTGTTGCCACAGAGCTTGTCTTAATATGTTCCAAAATGTGGAAGTATATCCTTTACTTAACCTACTTTATGTAATTTTAGAATTATTTCTTTTATCTGATCTCCTTTCCATGTCCATTTTATAGCTTCTATTTTTTAATTTATAAATATGTACATGCATCTGTACCTGAATATGTTTGTATTTTTTGTTGGAGGTGGCTTCATTATTGCTTTTGTTAAATTCATGTGTTATAATGCTTTTTTTTTTTATGCAGACTCACACCAAAGTGTCAAAGAAACCCCAGCTACGTGATTTCTCAGTTGCTCCAGATGAAAATATTACAGATGCAGTTACAGCAGCAGTTGAGCCTCCTCCCTTTGGAACTAGCCATACGGTGAGTACATAAAAATGTTCAATTTAAGGGTGGTTTTTCTCGTACCACAGAATGAAGCCTTAAGATTTCCATCCCAAGGCAATACTCTGAAAGTTCATTGTATGTGAAAAATATTGGCCAAACCTTAGCTTGAAACTCTTTCTCCTATCTGTGTTGGAAATTAGGTGTATGTATAGTTACTCTGTAAATATGTGTCTGGTGAATGGTCTTGCAAGCATTGCAGTGCCTTTTTTTTTTTTTTTTAATGTTTGCAAGAAAAGGATTATGAATGAACTGGATCTTTGTTCTCATAGTGCCAATTTCGGAGACTTACATATTGATTTTTTGAAAAGGAGATATTTCAGATATAAAATGGTAACATTGAAGGTGATACCAAAATTTGATTGCCAATACTTTAAATCAGAAGTCAGACTGCTCTTTTTATTATAGGAAGAGGGGACTCAAACTTGGGCTTCTGCCAAGTTTAGGGATGCACCTACTGAGCTGGTGAGTGTAGCCAAAGTGCCAAACCAGTCCATGCTATTATGCAGAATTTTAATGAGAAATTAGCATTATTGCCTTTCCAAGCATTAAAAATAACTTTTAGTTAGACGGTGATTAAAGAATGGTAAGTATTGTCATTTAAAAGAATTGATAGTGAATTCTGAGTGTTGTTGGAATATTTTTCTCTGTGTGTTGTGTGATATTTGGCATTAAGTTTGGAGCCATTAGTTTATATGGTTTTGTTGGTTGAACTTTTCTGCTGGGAATTTTCTACAGTTGGGTTCCTTTTTTTACTTCTTCTTTCAAAGCGTGCATTACCCTTTTCATGTGTCTTAATTACCGTGCAAGAGATTTTTTACAATTTTTAATTAAAAAAAACAAAATTGTGTACAGATTCAAGAGGTATATGATGAAGCTGGTGTTTGGGGATTTTGGAAAGGTGTATTCCCAACATTGATCATGGTACGTATTAATTGTCTCTTAAATCTGCAAAGTTTTATCACTGATTGTATTGCTATGTACTCTATAGGTTAGCAATCCTTCTATGCAATTCATGCTGTATGAAACCATGTTGAAGAAGCTTAAGAAACAACGTGCCTTGAGTAAGAAAGGTGACAATGGAGTCACTGCTTTGGAGGTTGGCCTTTTCTTTTCTTCAATTCCCCCGAATTTTATGTTCCGGTGCTTTCTAGTAGTTCTATTGTTAAGGCTCCTATTCCTGTTTCAATATTCATATAGTGCTGCTGCCTATCCATTTGATCTTTTGGCCTCATTTTTAACAGCTAAATATGCCTTATTTTGGATGATATTTTTTTGGAGCACATTGCCTGATTCAACTGCTTAAGACATTGCCTTATTTTGCCAGATATTTTTTCTTGGAGCTTTTGCAAAGCTTGGAGCTACTGTTGTTACATATCCTCTTCTTGTTGTGAAGGTATACAGAATACACATCTAGCAACATTCTTTATTTGCAAACGCAACCTAGGCCTAAGGGTCAAAAAATGGGGTTTATGATGTTGGTTCATAAACTCCAATGTCCTTTCTTAAACGAATGTTGAATCAGAACAAACTGGGGTTCAAGTATAGCTTTGTCAATTGCTTAAGAGGATCAGGTTTTTGTCATTCCATAAATCCCTAGGAGACAAATATGAACTGAGAAATCTTTGCTTGGAAGTCATGGGATTGGAATGTTGAGTCAGAACAAACTGGGGTTCAAGTATAGCTTTGTCAATTGCTTAAGAGGATGAGGTTGTCATTCCATAAATCCCTAGGAGACAAATATGAACTGAGAAATCTTTGCTTGGAAGTCATGGGAATGTGGGATTGGATGAAATATGATTGGATAACTGCTGTAAGAGCATTGACTGAGATTTAATTGGCACAGAAAGACAGAATATAAAATGTCACTTCACATTCCTTTTGTCATTCCATTTTGGGAGAAAAAATGTCCTTTAAAATCTTGAAAATTGATGTTTGGAAGATACTGCAAGCATTCACTTTAAACTTGCTATGATTGATCTAGCTTCCCGATTGATTTGTTTTCCCTGGCAGTCGAGGCTTCAAGCAAAACAGCTTAAAACTGGAGACAAGAGGCACCATTATGAAGGTTCGAACTAATTTGGTGGACTTTAATTTTTAATATTATTGATTAGGGAGAATCCAGGTTGACTTACTCATACTGTAGACTTTTCCATGTTAGATATGTAACTATATGTATTAATAATATTCTCCTTGAAACGTCCATTTTTACTATATAGTTGCTAGAAAAAGGTGCTGCAACAACTTGTTGCAAATTTCTTGTTCTTGGCCACTATGGCTGGGATCACTGCACCCTTTGAAATGGATATGACAAAAATGAATCCCAATCAATTTTGCCAGGGCATGAGCCCTTTCCATGTAAAAGTTATGACAAACTATTCTAGGTTTACAAATGTACTTTATTGTTCATAAATTTCTCAAAGCTAATGTATGTGATGTTTTATTTCATTCCTTTTCCTCCAATTTAGGCACTCTTGATGCTATCCTCAAGATGATTCGCTATGAAGGGTTTTACGGTTTTTACAAAGGCATGAGCACAAAAATCGTGCAAAGTGTTCTTGCTGCTGCCGTCTTGTTCATGGTCAAGGAAGAACTTGTCAGAGGTGTTCGATTGTTGCTTACTACTGCAAGCATTAAGACAGCAAGATCAAAGCCTTCTTGAATGCAGCTTTATCTCTGCATCTCTCCTGATTATATCTATGATGTCTCTTAGTCAGATGTTAATTAAAAATGATGCCATTTTTTTGTCTCATCCTTGAAATAAGAGTGATGGCAGTAGAAGATTTGAAGGGTGGGAGCAATATTTATCAGCATACCCAGATGATTACTCAATTTCATCATGGATGTGCCATGAAAACGGTAGGCACGATACTTTGTTTCAGCATAGAATCTTGATCCTTCAAAAATTTGTTCTCAGTTGTAATAGCTTTCTGTTTCAGTTACTACTTATCAATGTTTTAAACGCTACAAACAAAATTCAAGCGTGCACTCTTTGCCATACAGCATATGCTACTGATTATTAAAATTTCAACTGCACTTGTACCTCTCTCTCAGGTTTTGACGAGATGCAAAAATACATTTTATGTTTTTTCAGGGAAATTAATTTATTTTTACCCTTTTCAAGCTGTTAGATGCATCATATTTGATGTTGGTTATCGATTATTTTTTCCTTATATTAAAGATTGAATAGTTTTGCAAAATAAAACTGACAAATTCTAAGATTTATACTTTTTTTTTTCCTATTAGAATTTGAGTTTGTAATAAAATTCTAAAATACCAAATACGTTTCTTCAAAGAAGAAAATCCTGTGTGAGTTGTTGCTTAGCAATTACTTTAGGGTTTAGTAGACATTTCTTCATTCTTTTTCCTTTGCTTTAATTTTTTTTGGGGTAAGGCCTTCGGGTGCTGCAATGAGAAATACATACGATCCGAAATTTTTGTGTTTCTCAGTTGGATAAGTATAGCCACATTTTTTTTTATTGAATTCTACTTTCAATTTACAACCTTTTTGTTTTGAACGAATTCAATTAATTTACAACCACAATATTTCCATTTTTTCATAAAAAGCACTTTTCTTTTCTTTTTTTCCCATAAAATTCTTATTTATAATAAATTTTCATTATATTTGAGCAAAATTTTATAAGAAAAATTGAAAAAATAAGGACCCTTAAATTGAAAGTTATACTAGCTTAGCCCAAAAGAAACGAGGACATAAAGAATCGTTCAGTTCTTGATATTACTTACGATCATGTTCTTCAAAACAGTTTTCCCTGTTGCCCTATTACAATCCTGTTCTTGAAAAATCTTAATCTCCCATATAATTAATAAAATATTGCTATACTACTAGAAAATATAAAACACAGGTAATTTGAAACCCTGCCGGAATATCAATAAAGAAAAAAAAAGGTCAAAACTTTCAGCAATTTAATGCCATAAATCCTAATCAATATGACGAAAACAGCATGAGCAAGTCAGAGTATCATTTACATGGATAGATTCGGCTGCTCTTAGTTGAATCCTACAGTATTCTTCCCACTGTAAGTCATGTGAAGAAAAACCATATTCATCTTGTTTATTGCTGACATCAATGCAGATGTGCAAGTGCGATAACAGAAGAATATTATCAATACAGTTCTTCGAAATCATTTATTACTCGGATGTTAAACAATGTACCTCACCCGTTGAAGGTAGTGTGTTCTTCGCTAACACAAATATAGCCTTCTCAGCTCCGAGCGATTATCCTATTCTGACCATCATAAACAAACTGTGCCCCAGTCAAATCGGCTGGAACAAGATATCTGAACTCACAGAAAAGAGAAATAAATAAATAAATCAAAACAAGGATACCATAGAAATTGGCATCAAATTTTAGTTTCCAATGCCATATAGTCAACCCAAAAAATTCAAGAAACATTGTGAAGAAACTCCGTGATTACATAAAAAATTTAGTTTTTAGGTCTTCTATCTAGCATGCATGGGAAGATGCCGAGTCATGACATCCTTTAATTTTAGTATTACAGGCTATCAATGTTATCACCACAACCAAAATAAAAAAAATCTACAGCTACATCTAAACTTTCACATTACAGGTAAATCGCTCCCCAAATACAGTTAAAATCCACCCAATCGTAGACCAAATGGCAGCAAATATCCTGGCACAGAATTACTAACTGCTGCTCCAGATTCATCTTAACTAACCAAATGTACATCAACAGTACAAAATTACAGCCTTTAGGCCCGGCAATAGGCACTTCCACATGCTTCCTGAAACTAAAATAAGCACTACTACCTCGAATAATCATGCTATAGGATGAATAAACAACTAAGAATTCCTTGAAAGACAAATTCATTATGCAGGTACTGAATGAATACACAATTAGATTATGCAAGTATTTTTGTGAATGTACACTAGGAATTCCCTGAATATTTATCATACAACAGAAGTGTGTAACAGAAAGTGAAACGGGACAAGAGTATCAGGGAAAACTCTACCAAGCTTTTCTTAACAAAATCAGGAACATCAGTCCTTTCTGCTGTTTACAAGATTACCTGCATTTCATGCCAAGTCAGAAAAAAAAAAAGGCATATTAAATAACTTAAAGAGACCGAATATAGACAGAATTTAGCAACAAAATCTTACAGGTATTCTATCAGAATACTTCTCTCTGATGCGCAGCAGCTTCAGCTTGCCTTCTCTCTGAATTGTGTAACAAGATAGAGAAGTATGAATGAAGATGCGAATTCTGCCTTCAACCCACAAAAGTAATCATGGAAAAGCTACAATAGTTACCTCATGCATAGAATGGAAGTACAACAATTGGCTGAAAGAGCGATCGTTCATAGAATAGCAGCATTGGAAAGAAACAGCATTAAAGTTCCCTTGGATATGTCGCTTTGGAGAAAACAAGAACTCTTCAATACACTCAGTATGATTAGATAAGACCCAAAATAAAAGAATAGATAATAAATAAAACTCCACCACTGTAAGCAATCATAGAAGTAAAGATTTTCTTTTTGCCAATGCAAAAATTCCCATCAAGTTGTAATTTTGCACACCTTAGTCAACGATGGTCAATATGCTAAAAAATGCTAGAAGCACTCTCATTAAGATCAAGAATTTATGGAAGAACTTCTCCCATGGTTAGATTGCTCTCAATCTTGAGGAACGTCTTAAGTCAACTTGTAGAATTCACTATCCATGTCATCTTCTATTAATGCTCTTAGCAATATTAAATATTTACAGAATTACTCTCATTGAATTTTCTTTCCAACAATAATCCTCAGCCATGTATTTATAATTGTATGTGCACATACGTGTCTCTGTTGCAATGCAATTCCTGTTTCACACATTCAGGATAAGACTGTTTCCAATCCAAAATCAACAGTACCATCAAAATGTCTCTTCCCTTGATTGATACATCAAACCATCCAAAACGGCATACACAAGCTCCATGTATGAGTGACCTCTATCTTCAACAGTAAATGCATGAGTTTTCCCACTGACTTCAACAACGCTCTTTCCTGGAGACTTTATCACCCTGAAGCTTTTCATCATTGTTCTTATTCTTGCAACTCCTTCCCATCTTCTTGCCGATGCATAAATGTTAGCCATCTCCACATATGGAAAGGATACACGGGGTTCCATTTCAAAAAACTGATTAGCTGCATATTCCTCAATTTCAATGTTGTGGTGTATCTTGCAAGCACTAAGCAATGTACTCCATATAGCGGCATCAGGTTTGACATGCATACCTTGAATAAACTACAATGCCTTTTTTAGCCTCCCTTTACGTCCAAGAAGATCTGCCATACAGGAATAATGATCCAATCCAGGATTTATTTTATAAATTCTGGTCATCATATGAAAGCACTCCCATCATTGCTCAAGTAAACTGCCATGATGGCAAAGTATGGCAAGGAGTGTTATGTGATTTGGCTTCAATCCTGAATCTAACATCCGATAGAAAAAGGTCCAAAGCTTCTTCAAATAATCCATTCAAAGCACAACATGAGATCATGGTTGCCCAAGAAACAACAGTTCTATCAGCCATGGTATTAAAGAGATGCCATGCATCATGCGTACTCCCACATTTTGCATACATGTCTATCGATGAATTGCAAACTATAACATCATGTTTTAAACTGTTAGAACTGGCGCAAATGTCAATCCACTTTCCAACTTCAAGAACACCGATTTGGCCACAACCTGAAATCAAAGGAAGTATGGTAACCAGCTCAGGTTTCTCACCAGCAGCTTGCATAGAATTAAACAATTTCAGCACTTCTTCCATATTGCCTTTCTCAGCATAACCACTTATCATGGCATTCCACGTAACACAGCTTCTGTTACATATACTGTCGAATAAACATCTTTCAGAATAAACATCTCCACATTTGGTATACATAGATATGAGAGTGTTAACCACGTGAATATCTGAATCACAACCAAATTTGATTCCATGAGAATGAATCTGCATACCTTGAAATGCAGCCTCTGGCTGTGCACAAGAAGAAACCAAGTTAACAGTGGTATTAACATCAGGCCAAAGACCATCAGATAGCATCAATTTGTAACAATTTATAGCATCATAGAATTTCTCAACATAAGCATACCCTGCAATCATAGAATTCCAGGAGACTATTCTCCTTAACCCACATCAATTGCATCAATGACTCAGCCATCTGCAGATCACCACATTTAGCTATAAAGATATCCAAGTATTAGCAACAGAAACATCACTGTCTATCCCTACTCGAATTCCGAAAGAATGAACAACTTTGGCTAATTTGAGATTCTTTATAATTGATATACCCTGACTAATTCCCATAATTGTGACTGAATCAGGCATAATCCCTCCGGTCCTCATCTCCTGAAAAATATCAAATGCTCTATAAGAAAAACCGCGTTGAACAAAAGCCACAAGCATCACATTCCAGGAACCAACATCCCTTATTCAACAAACAACTTTTAAGCCATGTCTAATTGATGGCATTTCAGATACATGTCAACCGTCGCTGTTTTAATAGAGAGTGTGAAAATTCGAGATTGGAGAGCTTGGCACAGGCTTTGGAAATGAAAGGAAAGCTCAAGTAGTTGGGTTTCAAGCCTTCCTGTTTCATTTGGCGAAAAAGGAGAAGTGCTTTAAGGGCATTGTTTTACAGCTTTTCGTATCCATGAATAACAGAAATCTAATTTCAGTGAGAGACTTTGGAAACGGTTGAGATACAAAGACATTGAAGATGCCACCATTTCTGCATTTCGCCAGGAAACCGCTCACCTATCTACTCTTCCCCACTGATATTGAAGATTTCTCAAATTTGGCGGTAAACAATATCCCAAAGTGACCAAAGCAAATAAAGCCTTACGTAAATTGCAAATTCTCAGTCTCAGGTAAATAAGATTATTTGGTTAAATATCTCTTTTCTTTTAAATTTTTTTGTAAGTCATAAATAATTATATTCAGTCCCTATATTTAGTATGATTTATTAATTTTCCATTTAATATTTAAATACTTTGTATTTATTAATTTTTATTATTAAAATTTCTTTATGCTGATGTGAATATAATTTTTTACTTGAGTATAAAAGTATTTAAATATTATAAAATGATGATTATATGTGGCTAATAATATTAAAAATTTTAATATAAATATTTGTAAGATTTAAAAATTAAAACAAAATGCAAACAGACCAATCGTGTTGAAAACAGTAAATTTAGTATAATTTAAAATTAAAATTTCAATCATTTATATATAAATAAAATTTATATCATCTATGATGTATCATATTTAGTCTAACATATTTAAATTTAAAACCCACAAAGAAATTCTTTTTGGAAGTCAAGGTTGGGTAAATAACATAAATGATACTAAATTTTGTGACTATATTATAAACTAATATAAAATCTTTTAATTTTTATAAATTTGTATTAATTATTTTAAAAATATTACAATATAGTATTTAAATCTAAATTTCGGTAAAAAAATAATATAATAGTCAAAAAATACAATTAACATATTATTTGACGTATTTTTTAACTACCACATTATTATATTAATATCAAAAATTAAAATTAGATAACATATTACAATATTTTCAAAAAATTAATATCCATTTATAATATGATTTTATTAATTCCATAGGTTGAGTTTGATATCTATTGATTGGCTATACATAGACGACGTCGTTAACGAGCTTCATCCTTCCTCTCCATTTATAATCCTTCCACTCGCGAGCAGAGACGCCCAACTCAAAGGCTTCGTCTCTCGCTCCCTCCATTTTTGATTAGTAAATGCAAGAGAAGAAACCAGAAATGACAAACAAGAATCCGAAGAAGGCCAATCTCTTAGATCACCACTCAATCAAACACATTCTCGACGAGTCAGTCTCTGAGGTAACACACAATCAACAAAAGCCCTAAATCAATTGTTTGAATAATTCGTTTTCCGTTTTTAATTCGTTTTTTATTGTCTAGATTGTGACAAGTCGCGGATATGTGGAAGATGTGAGGATAAGCAATACAAGATTGCTTATGGGGGCTATTATCATAATTATAGCGCTTGTCGCTCAGTTTTACAAGAAGAAATTCCCTGAGAACAGGGACCTTTTGATCGGATGCATCATATTATATCCTTAGCAACTTTCATTTTCATTGACTAATTTTCTTGTTTACTTATGTTTCTGTTGTTCACATCCATTAATTGAAAATAATAATTCCCTGATCCTCTTAGCTCAGCCGATTTTTCTGGTAGGTTTCGGGTTGTTGATTATTACTTTGAGTTTTGATTAACGTTTTAGCAGTTTTGAAGAGATAAAAAAAAATAACATTGTTGGCTCATCTGAGTTATAGCGAGTCAAATTTTCTTTTTTTTTTTTTTAAACCAGAATGTCATGAATTGCCAAATTTAGGAATTAAAACCGAATCTAATTCAGGTTTTGGTTGTTTTAGGGGTGTCTGTTACTAGGGATTGCTAGAGCATTGCTTTGAATTTTCATTTTCTTTTCTTCTCTTGGTATGTTTTGAAGAAAGGAAATGATTGCTACTATGTGGAATTTAAACTCAGATTTGTTTACTCTTTGACTTTGGTAAGTATATAGTCTTCAATGGATTATTGCAGCTCATTATATACACAAAGGAGAAGAATGCAATCCTATTCACATATCCTCCTAAGGTATTTTTTTTAATGGAACATTTTGCTATAAGTAGCAATGTGGCGCTGATGGGATATTATCGTGCTAATATATATCATTCTATTATGCAACATTAATGGATGTATTAACTTATGATAACTTTTTCGTTGCAACTTATTATTCAATTTTGCTTACTTATACCATAATTCTACTTCAACCACCAAGGACCCCTATTATAGTTGCATTAGTGCTTTTGTCGAGTCTCAGAAAAATCACTTTTTAGGACTTTTGGTTGGAGCAGACTTCACTGTTGGTTATAAGATAAAGTGTCATGCTTATTTGAATTCAGGTTCTATAAGTCAGTTGCTTCTTTAGTTTAAGACAAGTTATGCAATTTTTGAAGTGGCTAATTGGTTTAAACCTGCTTTTTAAAGTTTATTTGTATTTGAGGGAATAATTTTTCTCGGCGATTAGGTAGATGAAATTTTATATTAGTTGCTTGGTAGTTTATACTTAAATTGCAGTGAAATGAGTATTTGTAAACACACCTGATGAAATTCTTGGCAGTAAGCCAGTAGCGCTTGGAGGACTATAGTCTAGCGCATGTGCAAGTATGTGTACTAGATTTAACATTTTGACTTCTTATTCTCTCAGTGTATGCTTAAATTAGTTTGCATGAGTGTATAGTATTTTTTGAATATGGTATCTCATTATATGTTTGCATGAGTGTATAGTATTTTTTTCCCCCTCTCCTTAGTGGTGAGGTAATTGTTTTTTTCCTGAGGATCCCACTGTCACTATAAATATTTGTTTTATGATGATATTTTGATTTTCTTTATTCTTTTTAATATTTTGCTCCTATAGTGCTTCTTGAAGAAATCTACAGACTGCATATCATTCAGTTTTGTTTCAATGATTCTGGAGTTGAATAATTTGACCTTCCTTTATTTTATTATATTACAAATTTGAAACTAAAAGGTATTATTATCTTCCTCCAAATTCTTTCTCAAACAATTTGGGATCTACAGATTTTTTTCCCTTATTGACTTGCCACTCTATATTTGAAGTTGAAATTTGAGCTGGCCTCTTGCATATGGATTTTGCTGCCTATGCTCCACATGCGTAAGTTTGTTGTTTTTCTTTTATGGTCTTCTGAAAGTGAGACATTAGTTTAAATCCTCACTTTGTTTGTTGGCTGTTTGAGAGAGGGAAGTGCCCATATTTTGTTCAATGTGTTTTATGCATAAAACGTGAAACATTTGGGAAAAAAAAAAGCTGAAGCAATGTGCAACTTTGTTGTAAAATTCTTTTTCTTTCATTCCTCAGAGGTGCATATTACAAAAAACTATATTTGAATTTTTTTCTGTATATGCTTATTCATTGCTCTCTTTGTTTTTCTTTAACTTGTGTTTGTACTGATGACACTTGTATGCTTTTATGCTTTCTGAAATCCTTAGGAGGTTTTGTGATATTAATTGTCAATTCTATTTTTGTGCAGGGTTCTTACACCAGCACTGGTTTAGTGGTCTCTTCCAAGTTGCCCAGATTTTCTGATGAATACACTCTTAGCATAGCAAGTGCAGATCCCAAATCAATCTCTGCTGGGAAACCTGTGCAGTTCACCAAGAGTGTCACCCAGTGGTCTGTTTCTATCTGATTTACATGTGCAAATGCATGCGCATAGTATTTATAGCCTTTCGATTTCATGAAGTGAGTATCCTATTTAATTGCATTTCTAAATATTTGAAATTGCTGCAGGTTCACGAAGGATGGAGTTTTAGTGGAAGGTTTGTTTTGGAAAGATGTCGAAGCACTTATAAATGACTATGCAGCGGAACCAAAGAAAAACAAGTGATCTACTGTTCTGACAACATTTGATAGTTCAATAGAGCTCTGACATCATCAAGATTTGATATGGATGTTTATTGAAATTATGTTTCTTGGGTTAAAATTTTTTGAGCCAAACTAAATTAATTGACTTGCACTATCTCTTAGACAGCCATTGAAATCGAGGTACGTTGCAGCTGCTGACAATTAGACCTGTTCATCAGTGGCTCATGCTGGGTGGGGTCTTTTTTTTTATGCTCAAGCCCTATTACAGGTCGCGTTGGACTGGCCTCATGTCAGGGTCAGGCGAGCTTACAGGGTTTGGTATATAACAAACTTATATAATGATAATTTACTCCAACTGAAATATTATACACTAAGTAAATACTATAAAATGTTTAATAAGATATAACATTTGATATGGTTAATAATTTCATAGTGGTTAAGTATCATATATTTATAATTAGATCAAGTGTGCATTACATAATAGTTATCGGATATAAAAGTTTGTTAAACTTAGTATTATCATATAGTCCACACGCGCACACACATAAGCTGGGCAGGGGCTTCACACGATATTCCCAAGTCCGCTTGCAGCATACAATAGGTTTTACTGGATATGTGCATAAAGATCTGTCCAATCCCGAAAAAAGTTGGTGCGGATATTCAGGCTTATGAATAGGCTTACAATGTCTTGAAGATTGCATTCTTTTTACTCGCTTTCTACTGATTCTTAGCATTGCATCAGCTCTGTTTCTATTGGTTCTTGGTAAAGCATGGTTTTAGGAAGAAGTTATTTCTTGGGGATCAATGTTTTACAAATTGTTTTCTTTGGACAAGATTTCATTTACTATCAGTTTATGCATCTTTTCCTCCTTCGGATGATGTTCATATCAATATTATGGCCATACGAATCTGCATTTCATGTCTCTCTCCGTTACTGCACGTTAAATGAGAAATTATGCAAGTGTGCATGGTTGTAAGAAGACCGACACGTGTGCCGATTCTATTAAATAATTTCTCGGTTTGAATTTCAATTTTCTAAGTGTAGGATTTGATGGTTATTTTCATTCCAGTCATGACCTTTGCCATGTTAATGAAAAGAATGGGTTCATCCAACCAAGATAGGGAAGCACAGATAACACACATGGTACATGTTAGCTCTAATGATCGAATCTACCCAATGGTTGGAGCGAGCAATCTCTTCGGTTAGAAGTAGGGATTAATACAAATGAACTTACAGGTTCTATTCCAAATATAATTTTCGTTTCTTTTTAGTTTGAACTTTTTACGCATGATGTTAAACCAAAATTTGGTTTTTTAATGATATTCATGTGATCGAGGGTTGGAATTTTGGAATTTCCCACCTTCATATTTATATTCTTTGTTTGGAAGAGTGAGTAGAAAGTGATGAGAGGAAAAATAGACGTAAATTACCAGTTTGTTTCTTATGATATTGATTTCATGTATTTTTTTTCTTTTTCCTCTCGCATTTATTTCTCTTTCAGAAAAGGGCTAAAGACAGTTGTTGCTAAGATCAATTAATATTATTTATGGATCCCCAAGCTTTTAAAAATATCCATAAAGTCTTCTAATATAAAATTTTGTGGCTGAGAAATGATTCCCAAACCATATGTGTCAAATGGACATTAATATTCTAACATCAAGATATTAGGTTCTCTTGTTATGCTATTTTCTTAAAAGTTCAATAATTTACGGTGGAATTACATTAGTTAAAGTGTCTAAATATAATAAAGTTTGTATTTATGTATTTTTTTCAACAAGACGTGTTCAAACATAATAAAATAAATATATTTATATATTTTTTGATAAATTGAGGCCTCGATGTGATTTTTCATTAGGTATAGTTCTATTGTATGTTATATTTATTTTTTTCTTATATTTATATTTTCGAAAATAAATTAATGTTCATTATTTAAAAATGATATTCTCACTTTTTCTTTAGGGAAGAAAAAAACAGATTTATGAGATAGAGATTAAATATTCTTCAGCTATAACTTTTCATGGTTAGAACTTGGAGGATAATTTCTACAAACCGAACTTATCATTAATACATAAGAATATTTTTCAATTTCAATTCGTACAAAAAATTTCTTTCAACTTTAACTTGTATGACAAAAATATCATTTTTATCTATTTTTACAGATTAATCTTGATTAACCGCTATACCATTGCTTGTATAAAATATGCATAAACTTTTATTGAGTTTTTTTTGAAGAATAATGCTAAAATATATGTTTGTTTTGTGCTTAAGAGTGTTATTTATTCGTGCATAATTTTTTAAAAGAAAAAAATTCAATTAAATACATTTCCATAATTCACAAAAAAAATTCAAAAAAAATGCACATGTATTTTATATAAAAAGTAACGTATTGTCTAGTAATTAAGGATAATTTGTAAAAATATGTGATAATGATGTTTTTATTATATGAATAAAAATTGAAAAATGTTTATTATGAATTGAAATTAAAAATTATTCCTACATATATATATTAGTGTTTAAGTTCGAAATTTACTCAAATTTATGAGGTATTTGAGGGTGTTGTTGAATATTTAAAAAATAAATTTAATTTTTTTTATTTAATTAACTGATTTTTTTAATTTTTATAAACTGTTTTTTTGAAATATATTTTTGAAAAAAAAATATATTTATTAGTTTCTTTCCAAAAACAATTTTCAAAACTCAAAAAATTTAAAACTAAATTTTACTTTCCAAAAGTGTTTTTACACAAATAGACAAAATGATGTTTACAATATTACGAGAATGTTTGGAATTGTTATTAAATATTTAAAAAATATGTTTAAATTTTTTTGATTTAATTGACTGACTTTTTTAATTTTTTATAAACTATTTTTTTAATTTATTTTAAAAAACTATTTATTTATCTGTTTCTAAAAAAACTATCTAATTATTTATTTTTTTAAAAAAATTATTTATCTACTTTTTAAAATTAATTTTTAAAACTTAAAAAAAATTTAAAAATAAATTTTTTATCAAAAACGCAGCAAACAAAATTTCAAATCAACCCAAACGATGTTTACAACACTACATTTTTTCACGGTAGAACTCAAGAAGACGTTGATGTTTACTTGTTCTTGCTTTTATTTTATTGGTTGGGCTGCACAACTGACAACGCCACCCCAAATGTGGCATTTTGGAATATACCTTCGCTTTTTCCCAATTAAAACTACACGGTTTACAGATTCTCCAGTCTCCACAGTCAATATCATTTAAATTAAATTTTTTTTAAAAAACAAAATCAATTTTTCATAGGACTCACACAAAGATTTTTGTCCTACACTTGCATCCCTACTCAAAGTCTCCATCCTACTCCAATAATTCACTTCTCAATTTCCTAAAATCTGTCCCTTTCAAACATTTCATCATTACTTAATTAAAATTAGTTTAATAGCAAAGAAAATGCAATTCAGATAGAAAAAAAAAAAATGCATAAACCCATGAAATGAAACAAAATAAAACTTTAATTTGCCAGTTTATATCAAAATTATTATTATTATTTTTTATCAATTTAAGGTCATAATAAAACTATGTTATTTCATTTTAAAAAATACTTTATGAATCTCACCATAAATATCAAACATTCAAACTCATTTGATTATCCGAGTGACTATATTCAAAGTTTCAATATCATACCCTTACCGTTTTGTTTTTTTGGGACATTATTTGATGCATCATTAACCAACTTCGCATCATATAAATACTATGTTTGGAAAATTTCTTAGAAAAATAAATTATATTTTTTCTCTTTATTTTTTAAATATATTTGGATTGAAGTAAAATAAAAAGAAAATATAACTTTTCTGTCATTGGTTAGAAGCCAATAACTAAGAATAAAAAAATAAATTTATTTTATTTTTTTTAAATAAAATAAGAAGGGAGATTAAAAAAACTTTTCTATCATTTGTAAAAGCCAATAATTAAGAATAAAAAATTAATTTTATTATTTTTTACAATTTTTATATTTTCTTTAGAGATAGTAAAGACTGAAAAATAAAACTTATTTTCTTTTTTTTTATTTTCCTTTTATTCTCCAACAGAACAAAAAAAGTTCAAAATATTTTATTTGCCATCGTTTTTAAAAAGAAGCTGATATATAATTTAGAAGTTAAAAAAAAAAAACAAATGAATTTATTTTAATGGACAATACAATTTTTCAGAACTATGGGAGTACTCCTTGACGTATCCCCTCAAAGCGTACGTTAGCACTCATCTCAAAAAGTTGGCTAGATTGCTGATGTGTAGAGTTTTAACTCCCAGTGGTGCGGCCCGCACAAATTTTGTGTGGGACCCAAAATGGAAATGACCTGGCTTGTATGTAATGACCGCCCGGACTTTAAATCCAACGATTTATAAGATTTTAATGACCTCTTTCATGTCCGCCAGGGATTATATAAAAAACCTAGCGTTCCTTACCCTTCCATTTTTAAAAAGCCACCGGTTGCTTTTTCTCTGTACTAGATTTTATATTTTTTAACTGTCTGTATAAATCAGCCAGACAGATTCTCGCGCTTTATCTCTCTAAATCTCTCTCGCCGTTCTCAATTTCTTGTTCATTTGTGATTCGAAGCTTTTGATTGGCTCTTACTGGAGGAGAATTTCAGATTTTAGGTTTCGAATTTCTACATTTTGAACAAATTTTGAGAGATTTGCGATGGCCAACTCTAGGAAGCATGAATTGGGTGATGATCACGTGGAACGATCCAACGGCGACGATTTCGAGGCCTCAATGGCTGGATCTGGTAACCTTGCTGGAGGAAGGAGCGAGGTTGGGTTAACGGAGCGATTGACGGACATTCTTGTTGACCAAGGAGATGGAGATTTGCTTCTACAGCAGAGCAATCAGGAAGATAGAGTTCTGCAGTGGCTACAGGCTTTGGATGTGCAGGTTATGGGTGCGTGTAGAGCTGATGAGAGGTTAAAGCCGTTGTTGAAGATGAATACTTCAAGTGGAATGGCCGAAGATCGACTTTTGGTCCATCTGAGTCAGGTATGCTTCTTGCTTGACATGCTGAGCCTGATTTTGCGGAATTAACCAGTTCTTAGGTGCTGTTTGAGGATTTAATGGTTTTATTTTGTTTTATTCATAATTTGAGCTGATTGTTTTATTTTTATGTTTGATGAGCAGTACTTCGAGCCATCTGAAGTTGGAATGCTAGCTAGATGCTTCTGCATACCGCTTGTTTCAATTCGTGTTGGCAAGATTAACAAGCAAGGGACTCTATTTTGTCCTACTGCCGGAAGGTGATTGAATTTATTTGTTATCAGCTTGTTTTTATCATGTAGATTTGGTTGTCTGAAGCATTTAGTTGTATCAATTGTTTTGGGGCAGGGGGATCTTTTTGCCCTGATTATTAAGATGTGTGCGTACTCATTTGTGCAACTCGTTGATATAGTGTAAGCACTGTAAAATCAAGGGCAATTCCTTTTGTCTTGTAGAAGTGTAGGATCTCAATGCGTTAATCTATTTACTTGTATGTTTACGGCTTCATTTCCTTATTTTAACTGAATTGCATACAAGGAGGTGTCCAGCGTGCCATGCATGACGCATATAAGCTATCGTTTGCGTATGATGAGATTAACATTGTTGTGCTTCTTTTGCTGTAATGAAACTATTTGGTCTTATCATTATAGGATTATGTGCTCAATATCCTGTGCAGGAAACTAATTTAGATTAAGCATGATGTAATTATGATGTTTTGCAGTATATCAGCCATGTAAATGACTTAATGTACCTGTAAGTTAGCAGACATTTTGTTTCTGATATCTTGCATCCTTCACCCCTTGATTTTTGTCTAAAGATCAAATTTGTTGTGTGCTATTGCTTGTCTTTTATTGCTAATTTCATATTTTGCTTTGTGATTACATTCAAATTATGTTTTGGTGTTATTCAATTATCTCTATAATGTGGGGGCAATTTCTAGACTTCTACAAAGTCGTTGGTTGAATCCAATTTTGGTACATTTTAATTACATGAAGGATGAATTGCAGACATCCCTGTTTGAAGAATATGAAATGGTTTTATACCAGGTTCAAGATAGATGTGTCTTATCACTGCTTTTTCTAGATATTATCCATAGCTGGGGGGTTGCATTGCATTATGATGCCAGGAGACTGTGTGAAGGTTTGTCAGCTGGTTTTTTTGTTGCCATGATGATTATAAATAGAAGGCGTTTTACTGCCTCTTATTATTTCTGAATCCTTTTGATATTTTGCTTAGATAGGTTTCCCACTGAATTCACTTTTTGTCATATCTTTCCATTAGTATTGAGTTCAGTTGCTAACACATTACGGAAAAGTATATATGCTGGCATTGTTCTTGAATAGTAGAGATAGCAGGATTCTATGTTTTAGCTTATTAATGGTGTTAATGTTCATGTTTCCAAGTAAAAATATCTTTTGACTTGTAGGTAAAGTGGGCGTATTCTATTATGATCTCTGAATTATGAGGAAGTAAAGGTAGTTTCATCTCCTATATTATATGTTTGTATAAATTGCTCCTGATTTTTGGATTTATAGGGATAACTTTTTCATTGAAGTAGAAATTGAACATATAGAGTCTATTTGTTATATATTTGCGCTTTACTGCTAATCTCATGTTAAATCTGTGGTCTGTTCCTCAAAAATATTTGTTGGCTTGTTTACTGTTTTGGTTTCAGTGATGTTCTTGTTCTTGTCTTCTATTATATTCAATAATTCTTGAATCCTTGTTTTGTGGTTATGAAATTGTTCAATTGTGTAGGGGCTCTTTTTTCATCTTTTAATTACAATAACTTTTGTACATGGAATTTGTTGATGTAACTATGGATGCATGCATAAAAGACATTTATAGATGGACTTGGATGAAGACAAGGCCATACTTTTTAGCTTAGTTTAATACTCTTTTAAATTGATACAATTAGTATATGCTGGACACAAAAATGAGCTTTTAGGAAATGTTTTAAAAACTATGTACTACTCTAAGCATGACTTGTATGTTTGGGCATTGGGCAGGCTTTTAGTTTAAATTGGCTAACTAAAAGTTGAACTCATACACCAATCAATGGTGATACCAGCTTCTGCTTTTTAGTGGCTGGCAGTTAGAGGGTAAATTGGTCCTATAATATAACCTTTTATTTTCAACATTTAACATAGATGTCTAGAATTGCCAGGTTAATGGATCTTCCCTAGTCATAAAGTCTATAAATAAATGATTTTATGCTGCTTAAAATCTTTTAAGTCTCTTTAGTTTTCCTATAGTGAGCATACCAAAAGGAATCCCTCTCAAAGTGTTTTTTTTTTAATTTTTTTTAATGTTCTATAAGTGTTACACAATTTCAGCTATCCTTGATTTTTGACAAGTTGTAATGTTAGATTTTATGGGAGCTATTGGCTTGTAACTCTCTATATATAAATCAAGCCTATAGCTGGAATTATGCATTCACAGATCTTACTGCTACTAGTGACTTCTTTTTTTGGATATGTCTTGTTGCTTGTTGATTTTTAACTTCTGTTTTTGCTATTTAATGCTTCTAAAATTTTCTATTATTCTGCATTGTTTCAGGGGAAATTTATGTCTTACTGTATTGCCAACATCTGATTTGCGGCTCTCATTCATTGGAGATGATGGCAATACAGAGAGATTATTCACTGTAAGCAGTAGAGTACAGGGTCCTACTATTACAGTAAATGAGATTGCAGCAGATAGTTCTGGTCGATCTTTCCATATAAAGATAGTGGATGGTAGAGATTTTTACTTCTGGTGCTCGGAGAAATCAAAGCTTTTGGGAGTTGAATTGCTTGGAAAGGTATAGATGTAGCCTTTAATTCAACTGGTTTTACATGGTAACAGCTACAAATATCTCAAAACTGGACTGACTTACTCAGTCATTGAACTGCTCCCTGGTCCAGTAAGGTTTTTAAGCACTGTACAACACATGGAATGGTGGATGAGAATTGAGTTTTGAGTATATAATTTTTGTGATTTAGCTGCTAAGAAAATGTGCAAATAAATTGAAATCTTATGAATGCTGTTTGATTTAAAGAAAATGGCCATCAATCTTAATTTTGCATTTAATCATACTCCTTTAAGATCTTTTCGTTCTATTGGATAATTAGCAACTTGATGTAAGTACAGTATTCTTAAAATTTTTGGGTGAAATATTTATTGGTGTTTACTAATGAGCTTTATTTTCTATAATGATTAGATGAAGGATATACTCAAGAGGAGACCATCTATAGCTGAATTAACTGGAATTAGTAAGTTACGTCTTGGTTGCTTTGCAACTCACCTGCGCGCCTATCTCATTGGAAGTAGCACCGGAGAAAGTTCTGTTTACTATCCTTCCTCTTCAGTTGACACCAATATTGACCTATCTGATACCACTTCTTCCATGTCATCTAAGCCTCTGCGTTCTAGATACATTGGCAATCAGGCAGTGAAAACAAATTCATCATATCAGGGAAGCCTGAGTCCGAGATCAGGTTCCTTTAAAGAGGGCCTGCCCAGAAGCTTGTCTTGTTTAAGAAATGCTGTCCGGGAAAAATTAAAGTGTCGTGGGGATATCCATCTCTCAACAGTGGACAGCCTGATGGTTGGATCATCACATGACAATGATTCATCCAGCTCTAACGAATCTGAAAGTGATAAGTTGCCTGAAATTAAGAGTTGCCCTGTATCACCATCAGGTTTTCTGGAATCCATGGGAAAATTGGCTATGTCACCCTCTTTAAGTGCAGCATCCGATGTAACATCCTGTCCCCCTCTCATCTCTCCTTACTATTGTTGGTGCCCCCAAGGTGCAGCAACTAAGCAATATCCTTCAGCTTCTCCACAGCTTACTACCTCATCAATTGAATCCCCCTTGCTTCCACCACTTTCTTCTTTGTTATCTGGGACTAGGACCTCCAACCTCTTAACTCCGACTCCATCTCTGAGTTTGGCCAATGTACCCTCGTTGGATTTTCCTGCTTTTCTTCCAGACCCATTGGTTCGATTGCCAATTGTTAGTTCTCAGCAGATCCCAACTTTTACCCCGTTGATGTGTGATCCAATTGTTCATATTCCAGTAATTGATGTTTGCTCCTCTGGCCAAGGTTATTTGGTGAGTGCTGGTCCTGCTATTTCAAGCACTATATCACCACTGCATCCAGCACGTGTGAACCCATTGATTCCCCAGACAGAATCGGTGGTAGAAAAGGGTGCAAGAGAGACTCTTCGGCTGCTCCTAAGCAGTTCGACCCAAGCAAACCCACAGTTGATGATGGGTGTGTTGCCTTCTGTATTGACAAGTACCAACCATAAGCAGGGAATGCATGTAACTGGAAGCCGGGGCCTGTACACTGGATCCTCTGATGTGAATGCGATTGTAAATAGTATGGTTACCATCGGCCTGGTTTCTTTGGCAAAGAGCTCTACAGGAGATGGTGATGCAAAGGTGCTTGTTGGATGCGACAATTTTGACGGTTGTCAAGACAATAATCTTGACACAGTGCCAGAAAGAACTAGTGGTTCGGATGATGGGAACAGTCAGTTCCCAAATTCGGAAAAAGGGACGAATTGATGCAGTCACTCATTTGGATTTTGTTTTCAGTTCGTAGATTGTTTTGTTTTTGTTTTTTCACCGGAAAATGTAAATATGTAGCTCTGTAGCGCTGGCTTGTTGAAATGTAATTAGCGAAAGTCATGCCGTTTATTGGGCATCTGTTAATGTTTATTTCTTCTCTGCTGTGGACTTTGTAATATGTTGGGGGTTCGGTGATAGATGTATCTTCCATTGTCAAATTAGCTCATGAAAAATTTGATGAATATTATCACTAATTACAATGAAATTAATTTTATTTATTTTGGTCATCTAAAATTGCTGGAAGATTTAGCCACAAAATTAATTTTGATACAAATTCAGCTTTACCAAAAAGTTCTTGAAAAAGGAGCAATTGAGAAACAGTTTTACAAGATTAATGCATGTGAATGCGTGGAAATTTTCATTTAGACAAAATCATAAAAGTGCGAGTTTTATATGATCAATTTCCAAAATCAATTTGAGGATTAGGCAAATAAAATAATTCTAATTTGGATGCTGTTGGAAAGCTGAATATCAAATTGTCTTATAATATTTTGATAATGACGAAAATTTGATCTAACAATAAGCCGAATATCAAATTGTCTACCAAAAAGTTTGTAGATTAATTTCCCGGTCGGCTAGAGTTATTCACTAGTGCTGCCCGCGGGAAGGGTTTTGGAAATTAAACACGGATGTCTCCTTTTCTAGCTGTTCAGAGTTGGCTTTTGGGGGTGTTCTGATTAGGGACTTCAGGGGGCTTGGTGTGCTGGTTTTGTTTCCAATATTGGAGCTTGTCCTATCTTCAGAGCTGAGCTTTGAGTTATCCTTCAGGGCGTTCAGCTGGCCAGGAACAAAAGAAATAATTACCTCTTAGTCGAAATTGATAATAGTATTGCTGTAGGAATGATGACTTGTGATTTTTCAATTAATGCCATGTGTAGCTCCTTTGTTCGAAGCATTCAGCCTTTGATATCAAACTTTTTTTGTCATTAGCTATTGTCATGTTCATCGGAAAACTAATTTTGTTGCTGACTATTTGTTCCATTTTTTGTATGGCTTCCCTCTCTACCAAATAAAAAGAAATTTATATGCATTTTGCGCCTTCAAAACAGTAAACAATAATATAATTTTTTAAGGAAAACTCAAAACAAAAACACTGTGGAATAATAGGCAGTAATTTGGCCCTTGGGATTTATTTAGGGTGATTAAGTTATCCTAAAATTAAATTTTTTTGAGTCAAATTAATATACAACTATTAATTCAAGACAATTTTTCTATTTCATTTTTTAAAATATTTTTTTCTTTTTTTTTTGTTTAAAATAAAAAATTATTTAACATGTATTTTGTCCAAGTTTTATACAGTAAATGGTGCGAAAATAAAGAAAAATAACTGTAGATTGAAATATACTAATGCAGTTGCTTTAAAATTTGATTTCAATGTAAATTAATTGTCAAAAAACAAAAAGTGGAAAGCAAACCCAATCGACTTGGCACTTGGCAGTCGTGTGCATCTTTTCCTCGCCAATCTCAAACCATCATGCAAAACCCATCCAATGCACTAAACTACATGGGGCTTTTTAAGTTGGCTTTGCTTTTTCTTAAAAAATATAAAATTTATCTTAATTTTTTTTTTTGCTATTACTTCAAAATTTGTAATTTATATCAATGTTAATTAGTGACTCTATAACTTATTCTTTGATAGTAATAAATAGAAAATTTTGTTACAATAGTATGTTGATATTGCAAATATTTTGTATGCAGCAGCGCTACTCGGGTTGTAACAGGAAGAAAATAAGACCCCTGATGGTCACTACCGATACCACAATAATAAATAACATGTATGTTAGCCAATACGGTTTCTCTTGAGCTCTTCAACATACTGTCTTTTAATTACTCACTTTGGTGTATTAATAACATCATTTAGAGGCCATATAATTTTAAAACTATAGTTATTTGAGAAAATAAATCATAATAGATATATACGAAAACTTGTTAAAGTCATAGCCTTCATAGATACGGAAGTCCATAAAACCATTGTAAATTCAAAATTCTTTCTAGACTATTTCTAGAAAGCCTACAAAGAATTTTTTAAAGCAACAAACGTCAATTATTCTGAGCCAAAATCTTTCAGATCAAAGATACCTACTCCATCCTTACCACAATGGGATGATCCAAAGATAAAGTCACAAAGATCAGATCCACCTGTAAATGAAATTCAAATTTTTTTATACCATTTTTTACTGCCAATATCTCTTTAAAAGTTGAATAGTAATAACATTCCAAGTCTTTAAAATGACCACTAACATATGTACAAATTTGTCATATTAAAGTTGAAAAACAGTGTGAATAGCATTGTACCTATATTTAAAGATGTCTCTACAGTACCAATAACAATATGTTAATATTGCAAATATTTTGTAGCCAGTAAGGTTACTCGGACTGCAACAAAAAGACCTTTACTTCCATAGTAGGAGAGTGCTAACCTCATCCATTTAAAAAATATAGGCATATTTTTATTTTCACCGATACTAGAAAATTTTAGTTTTTACAATTAGATTTATACAGTTTGTCTAATATATCTTTATATTAATTAGAGTATTAGAAGAAAACTTTGAAATGATGGTTTAATTTTTATTAATAATAAATTGAATTAAATAATGATATAATAGAAAATTATTAAATAACTATATTTTTAAAAAAATATATGCTATTTTTCTTAAATAGATAAAAAAATAAAAATGAATATATCTTTTTTGAATAAAATGAATACTAAAAATTGAATTACATTTATCTACGAGTATAAGAATGAAATCAATCCTTCTAATTTTTGTTTTCTATTGAATTTAGTGCATATCTAATAAAACCTATTACTTATTGGCATATCAATCTCTTTATTTATTTTGCGACACTATAATGTCATCAGTTTATATATTAACGGATTGAGACTAATCATGTTTATGTCGAATAGGATCCTAAAGGATGTCAAAATACTCACTCAAGAGTTTTAAAGCAACTACATATCCAATATTCGAACCCGAGACCTCTAATTAAGCTGAAAAAGTTTTATGCAAACTCATGAGTATTGGTCTCTTTATTTTGTAATGATAATAATCATGTAGTGATTGTTACTTTCCTTTTTAGTATTGTTTCTTATAGAAAAAAAAAGAATAATTATCTAATTTTTGTAATTAATTTTATGGTATATAATATATATCATATGTAGTTATGAGAAATTGAAAAAAAAAAAGAAGCAAAATTACTAAATTTTACATTTATTTTTTATATTCAATTTAATATTTCAAACCTTTAATTGTAAACTATTTTTGTTTACTTGAATATATATGTATTTCTTTTTTATTATCCTTAGTATTTCTAATAATTAGAAAATCATAAACAACTATAACTAATAGTGAAATAAAAGGAGTGCAATAATGATATACATATATAAGATTAGTTGTTATTTTACTTTGTCACATTATGCATCAGAAAATATAATTTCATAGTAATTATTCTTATCTCTGGATAATATATTTAATTAATTTAACACAATTATATATATTAGCAAAACATTAGCTAATACTCTACTAACATACACAATATGAAACCATTGGAAGTTGAAAAAACAGGCAATTTGACAGAACATCTTCCTCTGGATATTTTTCCCATAATTCCACGGCAAGTTTCTCTGCACTCATCCCTTCTTCTCTTCCCAAACATCCGCCATTTTTCCTGCTATAACTCCCTTTCAACAGAAACATTAGTGAGCCGAAATTCAGAGTTTCTTTCAGGCAAAAACAACAGAATTTCTTTCAGCAAAGAACCCTGGAAGACACCTTTTTTTTAACAAGAAAGTCCAAAAACGCAAGGACTTCAGTATGTACATGCAACAATAATCGGCTGCATCTACAGAGTTGGAGGCCACATATAACTATGCAGTTGCTCTCATAACAATAAACCATTGTAAGGGAGTTCGCAGATTGCACATCAGGATTGACAAAACCGAAGATATTTCAATTTACTCTGCTCTCAAAAGAAGTCTGCAACTCATCCTATCACAAGAAACACCACTAGAAATAAAAGCTACAAAACTCATTAATTCTATTCATTTTTAACTATTAAAATTCATGGGTTATTTTTTCTTACTAATTGATATTACTTTTAAGTTTTTTTAAAAAAAAATCTACATCAAATATGTAAATAAGGAAGAGAAAATATAGTAGGTGGTTATAATATTATCCAAGAAAAAAATAAACATGAGAAATTCAATATGCAATAACATACATATCTCATTTAAATAAATGAAACAAAATAACTCCTAATGAGTAATGAGATACCGATTATTCTGCATTTTAAATAACATCAAATTATTTTTTGAGTTAAATAAATAAAATAAAGATAAAATCAAAATATAGTAAAAACCAATTTAGGGAACATTAACCTAAAGAAATAATAATCTACCACTGTAAATTTAATAAACTAGACTTGGCCCATGACCTAAGGTACTTTAACAATTATCATCACCAAAAAAAAAACTAATTTTTTTAACGATTTAATTAAAAACAACTTTTTATTAATATTTCAATATTTATTCCTCTTGCTATTTTATTAATTGGTTAAAGTTTTAAAGACATCCAACACTGAAATTTTGAATAATTATGTTATTTGCTATATTTTATCATTCGTTTCCCACACTATGCTTTTGTCGTTTTCTCTTTTTCTCTCTCTGCGAAAAATATTCTACGAAGACATCGTTATTAAAACGGGCTGGCACGGTTAGATGTGGCAGCATGTATGAGTTTTGCTCTTTTAAATTATAATAGATAATTTTATTAATATTTTGGGGTATAGTTAAATTAAATACTATAAATTCGATTATATATATATATATTATATAATTTATTTTATTATAATTTATTGAATATAATAGTATAATTAATTATTTTTATGTGTTTTTATATGTTTGTATTGAGAGTTTGAAATTTGAAATATAATTTTTATATAATAATGAATAATATTTAATTTTATTATTTAATATTATTTTTGAACAATTTAAAGAATTATTTTAATTTGAATACGTTGAACTAGGTTTTATGTTTTATTTGATTCTATAATGATTTATGATAAATTATTTGTATATTTTTAAAATTTTAATTATTTAGTTAGTTTAAATTTTATTTTATTTTAAATTTTTTAAGGATAAACAGGTTTGGATATTAATCGGATTTGGAACGGGTATGGTATTAACATTATAATTTTAAAGAGTTTAGAACATGTTCAAATAGAGATATATATAATCAGATTTGGGTATAACAATTTTCGTGAATATCATACCCATTATTATCCCTAAATCCGACTAATTACACCAATAAATCAGCGAATCAGTTAAAAAATCAGGCAGTTGACATCTTAGAACCATAAAAAAAACTAGCTAACTAGTCGGTTGAATCGTGTTATAATGGTTTGGGTAATAATTCCTATATCCATTTTCCAATCTTAATTGAGATTTTTCCACTAATTTCTCAATAAATTACTGTGGATAAAATTTTCCTAACTCAATTTCAAATAATTTTTTTTTTCAAGGTTCACATCTAACCTCACTAGAGTTTTCACAGGGCAAACATAAAAACTCAAGTGTTTTCTGAAGAGCTCACACTCAAACCCCAATAAAGAGTTTTTCTAGATTCACTCTTAAACTCTTACAAAATATTTTATCAAGCTAACACTCAATCTTAACTCAAAGTATTTTATAGCTAAACACTTGATCTATTTATCTCACAATCCCAATAGACTTGATTACAAAAGATGGAGAATTACATTACCAAAATTTAGACATAAGAGCTCTGCATCACTTGCATATAATAACTTTTGAATGAAATATTTATAGTCTTAAATTTCCAAAAAGTCGTAGTATTTAATTTCCTTAACAATTAGTTTTTATAGCATTAAATTTTACTATCAAATCTAAAATCGTGGTTGCACTTTGCCCCTTCGTAATAACGATTTCTTCAGTTTCTAATAGCTAATGACATGTGACTAGATCTGACTAGCTCCTAACTCCAATGATAAACTCCTTATAAATATTACAGTTAAACTTTTGTTGTTGTGAGCCTTCTTAACCATCGCATTTAAGATTGCGATTGCCTTTGTCGATTTTAGATAACTTCAATTGTTGCAATTGCAATCGCGGTAGCAAATCTTGTTTTGCTCAAAACCCTTTGAATGTATGACTACTTGGACTTGGTAAGCTTCTGATGGGTTTGATATTATGAATTTCGTGATCACTACTACCTTTATTGCAATCTTACTTTTTCCTTTCGCGATGAATTCTGTAATTGTACTTTATTTTTTCAGTACATTTAGCTCTGTTAGATACGGGGTCACTAATGCTAAGGTGCAGTAGTGATTTCACTATTGCGGGTAGCAATATCCACAACAATCGCGACTTATGTGTAACTTTTTCAAGATTCATTAGTATTTATTCTACAAATACTATGAAACTTAAGGATGTATAAAAAACACTCAATCAACATATTAATGATCACTTAAGTTAATAATACATTACTTTAATTGAGAAACGAATATTGTAATGTAATAATTTAAAATTTTTTGTTTTATTTTGATTTTTTTAAAAATAAAGTATATAATTTAGTCAATTTTATTATTGTTAAAATCATAAATAAAAATCTATATTATTATATGAAAAAAATAAATTATGAGTATTAATATTTTAAATATTAGAATATATATTTTCATTTTTAACTATATATAGATATATTAACAATTATATTTTGATAAAATTTTATTTTAACGGGTTGAATTTCAGTCTATTTTCCATTAAACTTTTAAACCTTTCCTCCTCTGCCTTCGGATTAGGTCGGGTCTAAAAATATTGACAGACTATTGGGATCCTGATCCATAAATCTACATATTGGGAGGAGAGAAAAAAAAAAAAGAAAAAAGAAAAAAACAGTTTCTTCAACTGTCCGCCGTCGGATTTTTCTTCCCCTTCCATCATCTTACCATCTTTGTGAGTGTGTACACTGATAAATAGAGCTTCCATGATTGGTCGCAGTAAGCGACTGCTCTCGATTGGTCGATCTGATGATGAAAGCTCGATCCGGTTGGCTCTTTTTTCTTGCTAATAAAGTTTGAGTCATCGGCGAGTTCATCGTCTATAATCCTTGTTGAAAAAATGAAAAAGAAAAAAACGACAAAAAGAAAAAAGAACGTTTCACATTGGTTTTTTTATTTTTTCTTTTTAATTCAGATTGGGTATTTTAAGGCAAAACATGAGGCTAAATGGGAACAAAATAAGATGCCACCAGCACTTAGAGCCCACGTGTTGCTACACTCAACTTGTGGCCTATGAGGTTCAAGCAAGACAAGATCGGCTCATCATTTGTCAACAATTCTGATAATCGCCGTTTTTTCTTTTTCTCATGCTTATTAAGAAACGTTTAATGGGGCGTTTCTTCGCTGTCCCTTTTTTTTTCCTTTTCTTTTCCTCTCTTCTTGATGTAACCTTAGCGGTGTCTGTCTGGGTTGTTGATTGGATAATCATATTTTGAAGCTTTTTTCTACTACGTATTTGATTGAATAGCTACGTGTTTTTAAGATTCCGATTTTTGGAGCTCGGGTCAAATTATTTTCAATAGGGAAGCTTCAAATCTGTGAAAAATGATTTTAGTTACTTGTAGAAGTTCAGATTTTGAAAGTTCTTGATCCATCAGTTTTGATAAGAGCAGCTTGAAATCTGTAAAATTACAGTCAACTGCTTTCTACTTTTTTTCTCGGGTTTGGAATTTTCTTTTTCCCACTTTTCAAGCAAAGCAATGGAAGATGAAAATCAGGACAGTAAAATCAGTAGATTGAGCTGCGGCAGCGGTATGTCCGACGTCGTTTTAGGCTGCGTGATGCCGTACATCCACGACCCAAAAGATCGTGACGCCGTTTCACTGGTTTGCCGCCGGTGGTACGAGCTTGATGCCTTGACACGGAAGCATATAACAATCGCTTTATGTTATACCACGAGTCCGGATCGGCTGCGCCGGCGGTTCAAGCACCTTGAGTCCCTGAAGCTGAAAGGGAAGCCTAGGGCTGCTATGTTCAATTTGATACCAGAAGATTGGGGAGGTTTCGTGACCCCATGGGTTCACGAAATCGCGGAGTCTTTTAATTGTTTAAAGTCCCTTCACTTTAGACGCATGATTGTTGAAGATACGGATCTGGAGCTTCTCGCTAGGTCTCGAGGCCGGGTTTTACAAGCGTTGAAGCTTGATAAGTGCTCCGGCTTCTCAACGGATGGCCTCTTACACGTGACACGTTTTTGCAGGTATCTGAATTTTCCTTTTTATTTGATGGGAAATTTTGGGTCTTTTTGAAAATGAACTGGTTTTCATTAGATTTAACTAATTTGGATTTTGTTTTTAATCTGCTTGTTTGGTTCTTGCTTTGTTCTTTTCATCTTTTAACTGGATAAAGCTCTAGTTTTGTGTATACTGTTTTTTAAGAATTCTTTTGCTTGTCGAGTTTTTATCTATTTGATATGGAATATTTTGTTCAATTTTAGTACTTCAAGATATTAGCTAAGAGATGTGAATTTCTTGTTCTGTGTTACGTGCGGGAAGGGTGAACTTGATGTGCATGAAAGTTGGCTTGATTCTTTTACTTTGCCATTGACAACTTATTGGATAATGTTTTGCCTTTTGTTCAAGCTTTTTATATCTGTTTGTATGATATAATTATTTGCTTTCTGTTGCGGTATCTTTTAGTTAGTTTGTGATTTTGGTTTACATGCATTTGATGTTAATAAGTTTTTTGCTCACCACCTGCATCTCTTTATATAGTTCACTTGCTTTCTTCATTTTTAGGGGAACAATTCATATTGTGTGTTTATGATAGCTTTATAAATGTCAGCAGCTGTACAATTCATTCGATTTCTTCTTGTTGGGGAGGTTAGGGGAGCAACTCTATATAATTATGAAAGGCCTTGAAGGTCATATGACATCATTGTGTTAGTTGAAATTTTTTTTTAATACTTATAAATTTACATTTTGAAAAAAAGAGTAACATGGCTAGAATTATTTAGCTGATTTGATAGAAAACAAATTTGGACTGTCGAGGCCCTTCTCACTCTCACTCTCATGAGTCACTATCCTGTCCAAGTCTCTTCAGTCTTCACAACTATCCACCCAATTTCAACTTGTCATGATTTGTTTGGAGATTACAGGCAATAAGTTATAATGAATCAAATCTTTTTGTATTATTATTACTTCGGTATTTCTTAATCATATTAGTTGTGACATTATAGGTTGGATACAGCAGTTACCTTCAGTTATGTGCTTTTATTCACCAAGAAAATACTAGAAAAAAATTGCCTCATTATTTATTGTTTGCCCCATGATCTGGAACTCCAGAACTTGTTCTGCTCTTCATATTTTGTTCCAGTTGTTTAAGGTCGATGTTAGCATGTTTCCCTTTTTAGTCTTGATCATATACTCTGCCCTCTGCCCTTTTTGTTCTAACTTGTTAGCAGTAATAACATATTGGTTTAGGCGCTTTTGTTTACATTATATGTGTTTGCCAGGCAATTAAGAACATTATTTTTGGAGGAGAGCTCAATTGTTGAGAAAGATGGCGAATGGCTACATGAGATTGCCATGAATAACTCAGTTCTTGAGGTTCTAAATTTTTACATGACGGATCTCAACAAAATCAGATTTGAAGACCTTGAGCTCATAGCCAAGAACTGCCGCTCATTGGTCACTGTCAAAATCAGTGATTTTGAAATATTGAATCTTGTTGGTTTCTTTCATGCAGCAGCTGCTCTAGAAGAATTTTGTGGTGGTTCCTTCAATGATGCATCTGAAAGTTATTCGGTTTTGACATTTCCCCGAAAATTATGCCGCTTGGGTCTATCCTACATGGGGAAAAATGAAATGCCGATAGTGTTCCCTTTTGCATCTCAGCTTAAAAAATTGGATCTCCTATTTGCATTGCTCGATACAGAGGACCATTGTCTTCTAATTCAAAAATGCTGCAACTTGGAAGTTCTTGAGGTACAATCGCAAACATGTTTTTCTCCAGGAATTATAGTTGTGATATTGTCTTTGTTTTTTGTTTGAAATGTTAATGTTCCATATGCCTATTCATTTGAGAGCTACATATATCCATACGGTATGATTTTTGCAATTGGACACGTTTATGATTTTTATACTTGTTACTATTCTATAACTCCTCCTTTATCTGTTTCTTTTTTTTCCCCTTGCCTTTCCATCTTGATATATAAATTTACTGATTAGGTTCTAATAATTCACGATCCCTAGATTTTTACCTTCAAGCTTCCTGCTTAAATAAGACTTAACCTGGGTCCAGAGGCAGTAATATCCTTTGTTAATAAACAGGAATGGTAATTCTGATGTTTTCTAAAATGAAAGATCTAAATGCAGGGGATTTTAGGAAGCAAATGGATGCCTATACTTTTTTTTGGGTGTGAAGAGGTGGGAAAAGCCCCACAAGATGCCTATACTTTTTTGATTGTGGTACATTAAGCAGAATTCTTATGTATGTAAGAATTTTATGTTAAATTTAATTTACTGTTGACAGACAAGAAATGTTATTGGAGATAGAGGATTGGAAGTTCTTGCTTCGAGTTGTAAGAAACTGAAGAGGCTTCGAATTGAGCGAGGTGATGATGAGCAGGGTATGGAGGATGAAGAAGGTGTTGTTTCACAAAGAGGATTAATTGCTTTAGCTCAGAGCTGTCTGGAGATGGAGTACCTGGCTGTTTATGTCTCTGATATCACAAATGCAGCTCTAGAACATATTGGAGCTCATTTAAAGAACCTGAATGATTTTCGCCTGGTTTTGCTTGACCGGGAAGAGAGGATAACAGATCTACCACTTGACAATGGAGTTCGGTCTTTATTGAGGCAGTGTGAGAAGCTTCGAAGGTTTGCTCTGTATCTCCGACCAGGTGGTTTGACAGATGTGGGTCTCGGTTATATTGGACAGTACAGTCTAAACGTTAGATGGATGCTTTTGGGTTTTATTGGCGGGTCTGATGAAGGAATTTTGGAATTCTCGAAAGGATGTCCTAGTCTTCAAAAACTAGAAATGAGGGGCTGTTGCTTCACCGGGAGTGCACTGGCTAGAGCGGTGATGCAGCTGACTTCCCTGAGGTATTTGTGGGTGCAGGGTTATAGGGCATCCTCTGTTCCATATCGTGATATTTCAGCAATGGTTCGCCCCTTTTGGAACATTGAACTGATTGAGCAGCCAACCCACATTCTTGCATACTACTCCTTCGCGGGTCCAAGAACAGATTTTCCAGACTCTGTTGTCCCCTTGGATCCGGTGAGGCTACCTTCCGCAGAGAGCTGTATATGATGTTGCGCCTCTTTATTATCCCGGTGATTTCCTGTTAGTAAATTTATCCATTTTTCCCCTTTTCCAATTCGGTAAGAGAGCTTCATTGTCCAACAATTTTAATTTTGTATTTCATTTCTAGACCATTTGTCTTGTAATAAGCTTAGCTTGCATTTCCTCTGTAATTTGAAACTCCACTTGGGTACTTCTTCGTGGCTGCTGCTCTTCTTTAGGTCCAATTAGCATAAGATTTTTAACAGTTTGGGAACTTAAATTTTCATCAGCTGATTCAATGTTGTTGACAATTGTTGTCACTATAAACCTGGGAATGGGATACTCTTATTGATTCTGTTGATGCATTTATTTCTCTGAGAAATTACTTTTATCAATAATTATGAGAACCACAAAGAGAATATATATATATATATATATATATATATATATATATATATATATATATATATATATATATATTCTTTTCATTTTAAGGTTAGTTTTGGATGATTAAGTATGTTTGTACGATTGCGTTACAATTATTTATCATAAATCTCATGTTATCATAGCTTATAAGATCAAGCGCTTACTTCAAAATTTATGAAACTTTTACAATTTTGTTAATTGGTAATATTACAGGATTTTCTTTAAATTTAATAGTCTATTATTATTTTTTTCTAATTTCAATATTCGAATTTTAAGGCCCGCTTTGGATTTTCATTTTGAAGCGGAATTATTGGTTTAATTACATTTATGCCTTGAATCTAAGTATGGTCAAACAATTCAACATCTATGCCTTTGAATTTAAGTATGATTAGTCAATTCCAAATTGATATCATGATGGCAGGAAATAGGATTTTATTGCTATTGATAATGTTCTTCGAACAACCTGTTCTGGGTTTTTGCCAATTAATTTCTTAAAAAATAATCTAGCAAGAAACTCGTGACTTTACTAAAATCAATTAAAGTTCAAATTTAGTTCATTTGCTTAATTTTCTTTTTATTATTTTACACAAACTGTTAGAAAATTCATTGTCTTCTAATAATATATTATTATGCAAAGGAAAAAAACGTTTAATTATATATTTATAAAATAATTTTTTTGATATATAATTTTATATTATTGATTTGATACATGACCCAATACATAAATTTTATTTAAAGCAAAGGGGCATGAATAGGATGCTTCATTTACACTTTATATGGAATTATTTTTAGAATTGATTGTTCAAGAAAGACAAGTCAAAGAGCAAATTGACTTTATATAACTTCCTATTTGAATAAAAAAAAAATTAAAATTATTGAGTAATTTAGAAAACACCACCAAAAAATTGTCCACACATGTTCATGATTTGATTTTAGTTGAACAAATTGATTTATTTGATTCCAAGCACAAACAAAAAGATATTTGCATTTTAAACACTATGATTGACTGATTATGTCAGGTCCTGCCTTGAGATTTTTTTTAATAAGTAATCATTCTATTTTATTATTATTTTTTGAATCAATTAATACAGAATTTAATTTTCCTGCCATCTTATTATATTTTTAATTTAAAAATGCCTTTTTGTTTTTTAGTTTTAAATTAATATTAAAACTCATTACAAAATTAACTGTAAAATTGCAATAGTCTTATGATAAATAAGAATTTTAAGAAAAAAATATTGAAAATTTTTTTAATGTTAAAATATATATATTTAAATTCATTCATTCAAAAAAAATAATGGACAAATTCACCCTACTAATGCTTTTATTACTGCTAAAAAGGGAGTGAATTTGAAAACATAAAACATGGGGTTCATCAATTTCAAGGATCTTAAGACAAAGTAAAACCACATTGATCAAATAAAAATAACGAATTAAAGTAATTAAATGAAGAATTTCTAGGTATGGGGAGCAGTGAACGAAATTGGACATGTGACAAATAGAAACAATGAAAAATGTTAATGCATCCTATTCTACAAATATTTAATCCATTCTCCCATCTCCATAATGTTATATTTTATTTAACCTGAATTTATATTTTGTAACGATTTAATAAAACTAAATAATAATAATAATAATAATAATAATAATAATAATAATAATAATAATAATAATAATAATAATAATAATAATAATAATAATAATAATAATAATAATAATAAGGCAAAAGGACTCATTGCAGGTGTATATAAGGACAAATGGGACGTAACGCAAATAATTAATTGGATGAAAGGTCAATTAATTACTCATATATCCTAAACTATAATTGGATAATTAAATTATTATTTTATAATTAATTCTTGAATATATTTGATATTCAAATTTAATTTACAAACAATTACCTCATTTTATCTTTAAAAATGTATTTTTTTCATTTGTTTTTGTTTTTTTTTTTCCAATAAAAATCTACATTACATAAAGATTTCCCAGAAAAAAAGACTAAAAACAGTGTTTTTAATAATGAAATCGGATAATTTAACAATAAATTAAATATTAATTCCTAAATAGATCCAAAAGATAATTTTAGAGTAATTTGAGCTTCATATTATCCAATAATTAATTAATGAGAATATGCCCCGGAATCATATCCCAGCTTTTGGCAAGAAATATTTTGGGGCTTTCGTCGTCCTGAATTTATTTATTTATTTTGAAATTACACAAAATCATGTGTTGGATTGGAGCAAGCATTATCCGTAGGATGTTGTTGGTGGTCAACAATTTCTCCTTAGTTTTGGATAAGATAATGGACAATTTATTTATGAACTTAGCAACAACTTATTATCATCCCAAATAATGTGAGGTAATGCAAATAATTAATTTGATAAAATTTCGATAAACTCTTAAAATTTTAATGAGTAATACTGTTTGCCTCAATTTATTTTATATCAACTGCATTAAAATATTTGTATTTTAATGCAAATTGAGTAATACAAGTAAGTGAGTTAGTAATGCAGATTGAGTAATACAAGTAAGTGAATTGATAAAATATAAACATTTTAATACGTGTTAGACATAAATTTGGACAAGTAGAATTTTTCAATTTTAATTGGTATGTTACATTAATTTAAAATTAATTCTTAAATCCATTTGAAATCCATAATAATATTGACTTAATTCATAAAGGGATATATATATATATATATATATATATATATATATATATATATATATATATATATATATATATATATATATATATATATATATATATATATGAACTTAATCTTCCAAAAATATTTCCAAATTTAAAATTTTTTAGGGTCACTATAATTTGTCTTGGCATTTTCTAGGAAGATTACTAAAGGAAAACCCTAGAAGGGATTTTACTTTTATTTTCAAATGCAGGACTTTTTTTTCTCAATGGACTCTTGTGATACAAATACCAAATAATATTTTGCCTAGATCAGTATTTTATTATGGCTATGGTTGCTCAAATTTGACATTGTGCTATGTAGCGCATAGTGTTAAGATATATAGGACTCAATTTGGGATTAATTGCATAAGTTATAATTTATTTTTTTAAAATTAATTTATAATATTAAATTCCAAAATTTAGTCTTGTTTTGAAGTTCCAACGGCTATCTATTAAGCCAGAAAATTATTTTGTCGATGTCTGAGTGGTGATGGATTGCTAAAAAAATTTTTTAGAAAAATCTTTTAATCCTCGAATTATATATTACATTTTTTTTATTTAACCTCTGAACTTTTATTGTGTTTTACTGAGTTTTTAAATATTTATTTTAGTATAAATATATTGAGTCTAAAAAAGGAGTCAATAAAAAAAAAGTGATAAATGTAATATTATTTTTCCATACATGGAATCACATCAATATCTATATATTGATTTTTTTTTTTTTTTTGGGATTGGCTTGGTGTGGCACTTAGATATGTAATTTTGGTACATAATAATGTTGGGTTTACCTGCTCTAATAGTTAAGTGAGGTGAAAGAATTTGTGAAAAAAAAATTAAAATTAATTTCTAGATTACATTGGGTGCCTTGAAATGGATAATTATACTAAGATTTATATATATTCATCTGTGCTGGACATTGGGAGGTTGGGTCTGTTTTGCAAAGAGCCTGCTATGACTCCATTTCCCTATAAGATAAAAATCTATTTGCAGAAAGAGCCTGTGCATTGCTATAACTCCTTCGTCCTATCTGAATATTTACCAGCATAGTCATCACTTATCACTTATCACCTATGAACTGCATAATTGAAAAGATCCTTTCATTCATGTAGGAATAAATTATCAATTGAGCTTTGCAGCTTATCAAAAGTTAAAAAGAAATATAAACTATTCATCTCCTCTCTGCCATGCAAAGT
Organism: Triadica sebifera; assembly: GCA_023653625.1. Lineage (NCBI taxonomy): Eukaryota > Viridiplantae > Streptophyta > Magnoliopsida > Malpighiales > Euphorbiaceae > Triadica > Triadica sebifera. The sequence continues at coordinate 18,699,429 of CM042896.1, read as the reverse complement.
AGAAACTAACCTAACTAGGCTTTTGGATTATAGTGTATCTTTGGTCTCGTTGTTTAGATCTAGGAATGACAACCGGACATATTTGAAGTGGAGTTTTCCGTTTCTGTCTTTAATTCAAATTCTGTTCTGTCTCCCCGTCTTGATCTCTGACGGAGAAAATTTTAGAATTTCTGTCTCTACATTACACGAAAACCGGGATCTCTAACTTTGCTCATTACTTCAAATTTTTTAATTTTATTTTAATATTAAAAATATTTTTTATTTTAATTAATTAGTTAAATATATAATTATTTAAGTAAAAAATATATATTTTTACTATTATATTTTTATTTTATTATTTTTAAAAAATATTAATTATATTAAAATATAAATAATTACTTTTATATATATAAATATATAAATTGGGGCTGAATACAAAAATTTCTTTCTATTCGAGGCAAAGCATGTCAAATCGAGTCTAAATTACTATCCCTATTTTGGAGCCACAATCAATATATATTTCATTTTCAACACCTTTATTATTATTATTATTATTGTTTTACTTAATCAATACATATGGAATCTTTCGTATTTATCGTCATTCGATTTGATATGATATTAATTGACATATAATTTTGTATGCTCTGACATGTCAGTGTCATATTATTATATTGTAATTAATTAAATATAAAATTTACTAATTATAAAAAAGAATAAATTAGACCATCCTAATAAATACATAGGTATTAAACGCTAACATTTTTTTTTTCTTTCTTTTTATTCTCCGAATTTTAAAATGTTTTGATGATGAAATCAAGGAAATTTGATTAGACAAAAAGACTAAAGAATTGTTTGGAATTGCGATTGAAAAAAAAAATTTTAGAAAAAAAATTTTATTTTTAATTTTTTAAAATTTTTAAAAGAAACAAGTAAATAGATTATTTTATAAAAAATTAAAAAAAATCAGCCAATAAAATTAAAAAAATTCTAAATTTAATTTTTTAATACTAAATAACAATCCAAGACAAACAAGATGCAAATTGCGAAGCTTTTCGCCATAAAATGTTGTCCTATCACAAGAGCTTTAAATGGACTTGCCACTTTAAAGCGCATATGGGCTTTAATTCATTTCATTATAGCACTAATCCTGCCTTCTATTCTCCCACATGATTCCACTAGAATTTGCTGTTCCTTTTCCCTTTTCCTTGAGGAATTGGATTCAAAACTATGAAAATAATGAGCACATAGGTAGAGAGCGAGGCTGGACTATATATGAATTTGCTTCTGAATTTTTTGTGATGAATGATTTGTCTTAAAACTAATTTTTAAATTTAATTAGTATTCATGCAATTTCAATTTTACGATTATTTTATTATAAAAGACACTTTTGTTACCTTCAAAATTCTTATCCAACATAAATTTGTATTGCAATGTTATAATGAATTATGCACTCAGTGCTACAATTAAATAAAAAATAATAAAAAAACATATTTTGAAAGATAAAACGGGAGAAATTTATATATATATATATATAAAATTATATACTAGTTAAGCCCAAAATTTGTTTTGAAACAAATTAATTATATCAAAAAGGTCCCAGAGGCAAATGTCCTTTTATTGTATGGAGAGATGAGAAACAGTTTAATTTGTACTTAAATTTAAAAAAAAAAAATTGCAGTTGTTTAAGAAGTAATTATGGAAAGATTTCAAGGAGAAGTATGAACTAAGTTACTGTGTATGACAATTCCGAAAAACTATAGCGGGATGTTTGGGATTGTTGTTTGGTATCCAAAAAATATGTTTAAAATTTTTTTGATTTAATTGACTGATTTTTTTAATTTTTATAAATTATTATTTTTTTAAAATATCTATTTACATGTTTCTTTTTAAAAGCAGTTTTTAAAATTTAAAAAATTTAAAAATAATTTTTTTTCCAAAAATACTTTTACCAAACACAATACCAAAAGACCGTAATAAGTAATTTAGTGATCAAAAGTACAAGGAAATAATGTCATTATAGATAGTCAGATCATTTTATTTTTGGATTAATTTCTAGTCTCCGCATGTTAAGACAAATTAATGTGTAGAAGACATATTATTGAGGATTTTTTTTAAAAAAAATCATACGAAAATGATTAAAAAAGGAAAGATGGTTAAAAATGTTTGATCACAATTAAAATAAAGTAGGAATATATAGTGCTTCTCTTGTACAACTTGCAGAAAGGCTGCACCTTTAGAGGAAATTATTATAAAGTTGGTAGTTTTGTCATTTATATAATAATAATAATAATAATAATAATAATAATAATAATAATGTAATAGTTGAGAGAAGAAAAGAAGATTTGGTTTTTTTTTATAAAACAATTATTTAAGAACTCAATAAAATAAAATAATTATTAAAAAATTATTAGAACAATAATAATAAAAAAAAAACATTGACAAATAAATGCAACAAATACAGGTACCTAATCATATAATTCTTCATCTTCACTTTCTTGTTAATCCTTTGATATATGTGGAATGGTCTTAATTAAAAGCACGTAGGAACTCTTGATTTTTTTTCCCCACAAATTTCCTTTGACATATATATATATATATATATATATATATATATATATATATATATATATATATATATATATATATATATATATATATATATATATATATATATATATATTTGTGGAATGGGCAACCTAAGAGATAATGATTATCAATCTACTCATTTTCTAGATGCTTCCAATATTAGCATGAAATTTCAATTTGGACATTTGGAGAGCAGAGGGATAGGGTTTGTAATAATAATATGAAGGTGATCTTATCTGTTTTCCATTTTTAAACAATTTGCATGATGCCATTATCCTTTCTACAGTATCAATTCCTACTTTTTTTTTATTAAGTACATATCCCTAAACTTCTAAATATTTATTATATTAAGCATAAAAACTTATAATTTTAATTTGTTCTATTGAGTACTTATTTAACGAAAATCATTGTAGCATATATTGCACGTACATAAACGACACTTGAAGCTGGGAAAAATACATATTTTAGGAGTTTAATAGAATAAAATTGAAAGTTATAGTGTTCAATACAACAAAAGTTTAAATTTGATCGAGAGGTTTAATAGGTAATTTCAAAAAGTTTAAAATTGAAATATACAGATATTTTAATTTTTAATCTTTTATTAACCTCAAAATATTTGTTTTTCCTAATCAAATAACAACGGTCGTGATATATTTGAATCAAAATTGGAGAATTTAATTGAATCAAAATTGAAAGTCTTATGGTTTAATTAATAAATAAAAAATTTAATTGAAGGGCTTAATAAAACAATTTCGAAAATTTCAGTCAAGAAGGTTGCATTTTTTTTTTCCCGAGAAAAGAATGAGAATCATATTCCTCAAAGGTCAAGGAAGGAAGAAAGGGGTCAATTTCACAAACAGCCTAATTACTGAAGAAAGATACTCAAATTCTGAAGTGCAGAAAATCTAATCGTACAGTATGCTAAGTAAAATTAAAGAATATGAAAGAAAAAGCATGATTCTTCCACAAAGTAGTAAATTAAAGAAGCTATATACCAATATCATACTGATGAAACAGTCATGCCACCATTGAAAATTGGGTAGGAAGAAAGAGAAATATCAAGAAAAAGCAGAAGAATTTTGGAATTGGTTAAAAGAAAAAAAAATGATCATTCACACAGAAAATGTGAAAGAAAAAACAAACCCATTTGGCCAATTATTACGCGGATTAAAGCATGTGATGCTCAGCACTAAGTGGATTGCATACTCAGCTGCGACTATCAGTAATGGTGATCTTTAGGTCAACTTGCCCTTATTGATTGCATAAAGCTAAGAATAGCTTAATGGCTTTCTCGTTTTTTCCTTAAAAAAGTTAATCAATCATATTCTGCAATATTTCTAAAAACAATAATCATTTGTACTAAATGGTTACAAATTAAGAAAAATAATCTGTATCAATTATAAGTTTTAATTTAGAATAAGTGATACTAGTTTGGTGAGGAAGGTTATGAGTTATCTAATAATTAATTTCTAAAGAATAAATAGACCTTTTGGAACCAATATTATCTTTCAAGATTGTCCAACTTAAAATCAGTGGTGGCCATGTGCCAAAAATTGTTAAGACAGCTTGTGGATTTCATACAATGGAGAAAATTTGTGTACCTAACTTACATAATCTTTAAACTTTTTTTTGAAGCATAAAGCATAGGAATAAATGGGATTTTTCTAAAGTACCGAGGAAAAAAAAAGAAAGAATAAAAAATTTTCTATAACTTTTGTGATAAATGAATCAATAGCCATAGAGGTTTAATTATTAATATAAAATAGTGCTTTTTTCTGATATTTATAGACTGGGAATGAAATTTGAGATATCTTTCTGTCATTTTCAGAAAAAAAATTAATGACTAATACGATTATCCATTTAACTAATTGAACCACACACAATTATGACAAAAAGCACTACAGTTCATATTTCTTTTCAGGATAATCAGATTTTTATATGGATTCGATTCAATTTGAGTATGCAGCAACAATCCTATCCACGAATCTGATATCTCTGGAAAACCAAGTTATGAGGGTTGATATGAGAGGCAGCATACAGATTTTGGCCCTGAAGTTTAAGCCCAGCAGAAGCAATATCGTTAGGAGAAGACATACGAAAGTTGGCATTTGTTGAATCAAACACCATTAATGATCCGTCCTTAGCATGATAATTCCAGTCAACAGTAGATTCGTGCTGAAACATAAGAGCATTAGGCTGGTGAATTGAGGATGATTTGTTACCGCCCGATGGAGTAGTATCAGTAAGGTTGACGGTTGTGATGTCATGTATACTTGGTCTTCTCTTATCTTTCACCCCTGAAAGCTGCTGCCTTATGAAATATTTCTGTGCATGGCTTGCTACTTGAGTCGGAGTTTTTGAGACTACAAAATTCCTGGATATATTCCTCCAATCTCCTTTTCCATGCTTCAAAAGGCCAAGAAGAAACCGCCTACAATTCATTATGGAGAAAAAATCACAGTTCAGGCGACGAAACAGAATTTGGTAATTTGGACTGATTAAAACGAAATTAGCGACAATAATCACCGACGAATCAAAGACGTGCAAGGAAAATTGGGTAAAATTTTTTTTTTTTTGAAGATGGATGATTGTGAAAGGAAATCACCTGTGCTCATCTTCAGTCCAAGGCACACCTTTCTTCCTCTCTTGATCACCATTTTTAGCAGCCAAAGGTCTCTTTCTAGACTCGTGGAGATTGCGATTATCAACCCACTGATCCAAAATGAAATTAGATGAGCTATTGTAGCCAGGAATTGGTACCTTACCTGCTTCTATATCACTAACATCATCTTCAAGTTCTCTATACTGCTTAATCACATCGAAAACTGTCTTTCCTGGGATCATAGCTGCCACTTTTAGCCATCTATCAGGCTCATGCTCATCATATATAGCTAAAGCCCTTTCAAACTTCTTGTTCTCCTCTTTAGTCCACTCTGAATTCGTCATGTACAAAGATGGATACAGAGTTTCCATGGCTGCTGAGTTTGCTCACATATTCATATTGAAAATGGGAAAGTAAAAGCAGAGTTGAGAAAGAGAAACAGTGAGGTTTTGTATGGTAACTTGAAAGAGAAACAGAGAAACAGAGAAATAGAGAATCAAGAATCAAGAATCTCCTTTTCTTGATTAGTAGAGCATAAACTTAAAGAATCTAATAAAGACCCAACCTTTATGAATCGAAAAGAATCATGAAAAGGAAGTACAAATCTAATCTTTTTTCAACCAGAAATAGAACCTGAGACTAGAATGGCAAAACCCAGATGAGAATTTTTAAATTTGAACCTAAGAAGTTCAAGAAAAAAGAAAAAGCAGTCAAAAAAAAACTTCAAGAAATGAAATTTCCTAAGTGATATTTTATACTCAAAGTATTAGCATAAAATCAGACCAAAATATGAAAATAATTAAAGGTACTAATGGCAATATGATCAATTAAAAAAAAGGGGCAAATAATAATGATCAAGTGGTGAAAGCTGCGCCAAGAGCATAAAGAAGAAAATCTGGCTTTTATTTTTATTTTTATTGGTTTCTTTAAAAAGAATAAAAAGAAATGGGAACTGTATATATGTATATGAAAAAGGAAAAAAAAAGGAATTGAGAGAGAAAAAGCAGAATTGAAAGGTGGCTACTTGGTATTACAGAATTGGAAACCCGACCATTACTAGTAAAATAAAACAGTTTGCCCTATTATATAGTAGAGCAGGCATATGGCATCACATATTTATTATTAATTATAAATTTAGTGATAAACCTGTCACAAACTCTTAGCTTCCTGTAAAAATTAGAATACGATAGAATGAGTAATGGAATTGAATGGAGGGATATATGATAAATAATACTCTCTTCCCGTACCAAAAAAAAAGTCTTATTTTCCTTTTTCATCTATTTTAAAATATAGTTCCATTTACTATTTTAATATTATAATTAATTTATGAATTGTCTTTCATATCTTATTTAATTTTCTTATAATCAACATTTTTTAATCAATTTTTGACTTTTTTAAATAAAAATTATTTTAACCCATTTACACTAAAAAAATAACAATATAGCGACCACGGCTATTGGTGGCTAAAGAGGCTTGGCCACCACATAACAACCAACAACAGTGATTGCAAAAAAGTTGATCGTTAGGCCAAATTAGCGACCCTATTTGACCGTAGTCGCTAGAATTGCAACCACAACAATACGTAGTTGCTAAATATTGTGATCACAAAAGTGTAGTCACTAACGGCGGTCGCAAAAACCCATTCACTCTTGGATGGAAAACCAAGAGTACCATTGAACTATTAAATAACGACCATATACAGTGGTCACTAAATTGTAGTTGCTGATGTGGTCACAATGTTTTAGTGGTTGCTGGCGTGATTATAAAATCTGGTCTTACATGAAATGCATTAGCAACTACTTGTGTAGTAGCAAACAGGATGTGGTTGCAACTATGGTCGCTAAATGCACAGGTAATATATATCTTAAAATGGGGTTGCTACTTTTTGCAGCCGTCACTATTTTTTATTATAATAATTACAATTATTTATTTATTTATTTAATAATATTAATAATTATTATTTATATTATTATCATTTAAATTTGAATAATATTAAAAAATAATTTGTAATATATTAAATATGAAAATGTGCAATACAATGACTTTTTAATATAAAAATGTAATATTTGCCATAAAAATAATAAAAATAAAACTCAAGACTGATCATCTAATGGCTGCTAACTGTGATCTGGGCCTAGATCATTGTGACGACGCATCCTTTCCTCCATCATTTGAAATATTATCTCATCGGTTTGGCACATCCACTTATGGGATTGGCAAGCAATCTTGTCGGATGTCTGATCGGTAGCCTGAAGCGCATGTATCTACTCCTGCATCAGAGATTATAATGTTTCAAATTCTCTTATTTGCTGATGAGCCGCCTCAAAAAGGGGTACTGAGAAGGACGAGGCCTTAGATGCAGAACTTGATGTCTTATTTCATAATATTTAATATTATTGATTTAAATATTTATTATTTGTCAAATTTATTGATGTCAATTAAAATTTCTCATCTTTTAATCTAATATAATATAATTGAAGGGTATAATAGAAAAACTTTGTCTTATAACTACAATACCTAACTTCTCTTAATACATGTGAAAATAGAAGAGATACTATTTTTTTTGGACGGTAGGAGTACTAAATTGATATATTTTTACAGGCCCTGTAAAAACCTATCAAGAGCAATCATATAAAAATTTTAATATTAATTTATCTTATCCATTGAATTTAATAGAGTATTGGGATGCCTGTGGTCTGAAAAAAAAAAAGACTATTACTTAACATTTGAATTTTAAAATAGGGTGCTGATGTTCATATCGCATCTGACCAATGCACGATCATTATTTATGGTGTTTTTATCAATTAGTAATTTTTTTTTCTCCATTTGAAAGTGCCACATTCGATTATACTAAATTGACTTATTTTTACCGGCTCTGAATCATAGTTTCATTGAAATCCTATCAAATTCAAGAGTACTAGGTAGATAGAATTTTTTATCATGACTCATCTCATCCATTAAATAGAATACTACTCAATATTGATTTTTTTTTTTCTCTTAATGGGAACTTAGTATTCAGATTGTATCTGAAGTTCTGAACAATATAATATAAGCTCGAGCATTATTTATAGTGTGGTGGCTTTGCATATTAGAAGCCTGGAAGATTCTTTTCTATGCATTTTTCACTTAAAGAAAGTACATTTATTTGGATTAAAATGAAGAAATTGTGAATTTCACACTTTATTTGGTTTATGTAATTTTTAATATCATCATGTACCCAAGGCGCCTGTAGCTCAGTGGATAGAGCGTCTGTTTCCTAAGCAGAAAGTCGTAGGTTCGACCCCTACCTGGCGCGAATTCAAATTCATCATTTTTACTTTAATGTTTTATATTTACAAATGAAAAGTCAATTTTAAATTTTAGATATATTATCGGTTTATTTATTTTCTTTTCTTTTCTCATTAAATATAATAAAACATAAGATAATACTTATTTAGATTGAATTTTCATGAATATATTTAATTATACTCTTTTATATATGACAAAATATAATTGATTTGTAAATGGTGGAATATAATTGGATTGGCCAATTAAATTCTGATTTAGATAAGAAAAATCTGTGTAGTATAAACATTTGTAGAATACAATTATAATAAATAAACTATATTTTCCCACTTTTCAACTGGAAAAAAGAAAGTACAAACATGTACACATATGACTTAAATGCACTAGAGAAGTGAAACAATTTACACCCAGAAAGAAAATGAAGATTGTAAAACATGTGACTATTCCTTTTGCAGCTTTATCTACTCAAATTGAGCAGCTTAATTCCTTTTCTTCTGAAAAAAAAAGAAGCAAATTTCTTCTTGTTTTTATTAGCTATTTGGAAATATTGTGTTGTGTATATAAATATAAGCCTCATGATTTTCAGACTCATCTACCCCTTAAAGCCTAATCATTTGAATGCTTTGGTTTCAAAGCAACTTCATGGTATAAATTTATGTATGTGATCTCTAGCACATGGGTAGGTCAGGTGGAGGAGGTAGTAGTGACTGATTTGGGCCCTTACCGTTGTCCACCACAAATGCCATCTTCAATCCCCATGATGTATGTACTTCCAAATGGCAATGCAGAAACCAAACGCCTACACTCCACCATTCACATTATTATCATATCTTGGGAATCATTCATAATCTTCGTGCTATTGATAAACAGTATTATTCAAAGAAATAATTATTTCTAATCATCAAACAATTCATGCTTAATATAGTCCATCAATTTCACAAGCTTCCATTTCTTCTTCGCAGGGAAAAAAGTAAATATCATATATGACAGACAATATTTGTGTCTTCCTTTGAATTAAAAAAATTATAAAATTTCGTATGAGTTCGTCGGATGTAGCATCAATAAGTTGTACTATTTCACATAAAATATACAACATGAAACTTTTCTTAATATTTGTTTTATAAAAATTTTCATTTACACTACGTTCTATCTATTTATTATGTAATGAGTCAATAATATATTGCTATATTAATTCTTATTTTTTATTATATAAAATTAATTGTAAAAATTATTTTTTGACATGATAATATCAACTCGTTTCATGAATGAAAATATTGAATGGGTGAAATTAAAAATTTTAGTTAAAAAAAATATTTGGAGTCTTGAATTATAAGTGTTTTAATTATTATGCTTTGAACACTTTAGCTACTGTATGTATAGTCGAAATTAAGCTTTTATCGCATTGAATAAATGGTTGGTGGACAAAAAAAAGCTTGGATCTGATAAAATAAAAATTGAAAAGCTTAATCTGAATGCATAAAAGAGCAAGAGATTGAATAGACAAAACACGTATAGTTTAAAAGTTTAATAAACTAAGTCTTACTTTATAAATATAAAATAAATTATAAAAATTATTATTTTTTAACATGAGACATTAAATCATTGATTCGATATTGATGGAAGGCTATAGGCAAGTATTTTCATTTATATGTTTCATGCATGAATAGGTAAATATATATGGGTGGTGTAGGAGTTATCTCTTTGTCAAGAAAAGAACTAATATGACTAGCCACATTAGAGATAGCATCTACAAGACCTAAAAATCTAGTTAATAAATAAATTTAAGAACTAGAGAAAAAAAAAAAAAAAAACTAACATACCTGGGTTGTCTGCTCTGAATCTAATAGCAGTCCATCCAGCTGTAGGTACACTATGGGTGTTCCTTTCAACAGGATCAACCAGATTAAATTTTTTGGGGTCATTTACAGGATCATAATTTCCAATTCCTCTACCAACTGCGAAGAAATTAAATCCATGAAGATGCACAGGATGACTCTCAGGTGCTATTATACCAGTTCCTTGTAACACAACCTGAACTGTTGAATTAAAACCCAACCTGTAAGCTTTAGTCCCATTCTTAGTAGCAACACCCCCTGTAAAATTTCCAGTATAATTAAAGGCCACATCAGGATTCCCTGGAAAATCATCTGTAAAAACCCCACTGATGTTATAGTAATGTGCTTCCAGCAAATCCATGGCTGGCATCACGAAACTAATATTGTTGATGTCTCCAACTGCTCTGCTACCATTAACACATGTTGGGCAGGAATTAAATCCAACTCCAATGGTAAATAACAGGGAATGATCTATACTCAATGGGACATTGGCAGGGTAGCTTTTCGAGTTCAGGCTTCGAAGTTTTTCCAGGAATTGTGATGTTGTTGCTGTTGAATTTATAGCAGGAGTTGCTGTCAGGACAGGAGGGGAAAATGCTGCGGTATCCTTGTATCTCAAGAAAGCTATTCCGGTCACATTATCAACTGCAACAATGGTGTCCATGAATGGAGAAATGGCTATTAAGTATTTGCCTGTGGATTGATTTGCTGTTAGCAGGAAATTTGTGGTCTGGCCTGGACCGACGAATACTGTATCTGTGGTGAATGGTTTAGTGTAACAGGCATCAACTTCTACTACTGTAACATTGTGGCCTGCAATTTTGAAGAATAGCTCATCGTTCACTGCTGCGTTCACTAGCCGGATCAAGTAGGTCTTGCCTTTTTCAACATGTAAGGTGTAACCTGTGTTGAATTCAGGAGCATCGGAATTAAAAAATTTTCTTGTCTAGATCGGATTTATGTATTAATTTATAGAGTATCGAGCTAATTGTAGTACATTATACTCAGTATGAAGATTAGTTTTCTTACACGACAGTATATTAGGTCGGTTTATTAATGAAAGCATATGTTATTATCATCAGTACCCTGAGAAGTGCAGCCCGGAACTGGTCCTGTTTGGCCATTAATGGCGTGAGCATCAGATATATTTGGTGGCAAACCGGTTTGCATATACTGATTGATGACTGCTTCAGTATCTGCTTTCCACCACTCACCTACCAAATTCAAAAATTGACTTATTACATTAAGGATCCAATTACTTTACCCTAAACCATTCAAACAAGCAAGTCCAGTTCAGTTCAAACCCATTGTAAGCCTGAATATAAATGAATGGACTTGAAAATATAACTAGTTTTCAGTCTGCTTGAATATAAATAAATATATAATATAGTTAATAGTCTGATAAATTCATTCACGAACTTAAATATTATATATTAAAAAAAAAATTAAATTCAACATGTCTGACTCAGACTGCATGAGCTAGTTAGGAAATTAAGTAATATTGAAGTTAACAATATTTAAATTTCAACAATGTATTTGAAGTAGAAAAAGAAGCTGACCTAATACGATAAGTTTTTCCTTGTGAGGTTTAGGAAAAGGATAAGGAACAGCTTTCTTAGGCAAAATGACAATGGCACCGTGCACGGTTGCTCTCAGCCATGAAATATGGGCATGCCAAAAAAGTGTGCCTCTTTGTCCGGTGAGGGTAAAATTATATACATAACTCTGACCAGGCTGTATTGGGCACTGTGTAATGTATGCCGGCCCATCAGACCAACCCGTTCGAAACTGCCTTACCCCATGCCTGTCAAACAACAAAACCGATGATAGATAGGTTCATATATTAGCGTCTCATGATGAATCATGATAATTTGTTATGTTAAAAAAATTAATTTTTATAATTAATTTCATATTTATTAAGAAATTTTTTTATAATCAGAGTGATCCTTTTTCAGATTATCTATATAATTTTTTTCCCATACATTTTCTAACAATTGTAAATATGGTTATATTCCTTTTTTTTTGGGTATACAAATTATTCTTAGAAATTTAACATGTTTTGATCATAACACTCAAAAATATTTCAAAATTTACAAAAATTATTTTGTAATAACAATTAAAATATTATGTTTGAAATTTGGGAGGGAGATTTTTATCATCTTAATGAATTTATTTGACACAAATTCAAATTAATTTACAGTAAAATATCGAATAGTTTTTTTTAAATAAAAAAACTTGACTACGATTAGTAGAGATATAGTTCATAATATTAGAAGTTAAAATTCTGATAGTTATATTCCAAATAAATTTTTGTAATGAAATGTCAAATTCCATCCTGAATATATTGTAAGATTAATTTTGCCCAATAGTTTACAAAAAGTTTTAAACCTTAACACAGAACCAAATTTTATTTTCAGGATTCATGGAGTGGGGAACTTACCAATGGATGGTAACATTGTGTGGGACATGGTTGATGACCCTCACATTGACATTATCACCTTCTCTTGCATAGAGAGTTGGCCCTGGAAATTTCCCATTTACTGTCACTATCGACTTTGTAGAACATAGTTTCGTTGTGTTCGTCGTCACCACCTGCATGTGCAATGGCCACCCACTATAAATATTTCTGCTTTCTATTCTATGTAAAAATTGCCCTAGTTTTCTTAAAATTCTTTTATTAAATTTCTTTTTCGTTGTGTTCGTCGTCACACCTGCATGAGGATTGACTCTCACATTGACAACAGTTTGCTATTTCTTTTTTTATTTTTTTGTTAGACTTGGGTATTCTTAGCTAGTCAACTAGAATCAGTATTTTAACTGTTAAAATTTGAAACTACTGCTAAATAGTTGTCATATATTTGATATAGAAACAGTTTTACACCGGCTAGTGATAATATGTTGCATAAACCATATCTATGTAGTAGCGTATAATTCATGTAGATATATATACACTTACTGTGAAATTATAATGACGAACGGCAGATTCAACCAATGCTGGAAAAATGAAAATCACCAGAAAAAATGTTTGGGAGAAAGAGAGCTCCACCATATTTTCCTGTCTTGCTTTCTTTCTTTGAGTTTGTGTGAGTTGATGAGAAGGATTTTTAAGATTATGTTGGGAGGTTAATGTATGACTGACCACCTTAAGTTTATATAAAGGAATAAAACTCTGATGCAATGTCGTTTTAGCTAGTTAGGTGAACGAAAATTGCAGTCATGTCTTCTCTTGATTAGGGTTTTCGTGCATGTTACTTTACATAAAGATTAGAATGTTCCTGTCCATTTGGAACTATATAAGCTACTAGGACCTCGTGTTTCCATTTTCACGTTGAATGAAACCCTTTTATGCTCTGAAACATACTACCCAACTGTTTATATATATGTATCTTCAAAAAGTTGAAGGATATATACCTTGCTTTTAAAGCATTGTATTACACTTAATTCTAATTAAATTAAAATAGGCATCCTTGTATACACGAAAAAACCAAAAAGTACTTATCTAAATAGGATTCATCTATTTATCTATAGAATAAACTAAGAGCTGTTTGAGATTGTTATTGGTCTATTTATAAAATTAATTTTTTATTTATTTAATTTGTTAATTTTTTTTAACTTTTTATAAGTTGTTTTCTCAAATTTACTTTTAGAAAAAATATCTATTTATCTGATTTTTTTAAAAACAGTTTTCAAAATTCAAAGATATTAAAAATAATTATTTTTTGAAAAATATTTTTTCCATACGTAATACCAAACGAGGCCTGAAAAATTGTCTTACATGTTTAATGAATAAATATATAAATTATTATATTTTAGAAAAAAAATCAACAAATCCCTATTTCTCTATCAAGAATTAGCTTTTTCTATTAGTTATCAATTAATTGTTGCCTGAATTTTTTATTATTAGACCCTAGATTAGGTATGAACTCCTAAATATTTTTACTACGTACCATAAAAATCACCTAACACAGCAGCACATGATTATTATGATATTTGTTAAAACTGTTGCCATTAGTATATAAGGTAGCGGATTAACAAGTATTAATTACGTATACTCTCATTATCGTAACAATTTGAACATCTTATTATAAGGGTTAAAATTTGAAACTGCTACTAATATATTACTAATCTGTTGCCATATGCACATATAATTAATATGATAACAATTTTACATTCCCTAGTTACTAATAATCCATTGTATACATCCTATATAAGTAGTAGTATTTTTATACTCTTTTTCTTTAAAAAAAGAAAAAAAAAAGAAAGAAATTGTATTTCTTTCTACACTAATAATGTTTAATAATTTCAATTACTTTATTTTTTTCAACTATATAGTAATCTGGATTTGCGCATATTAGATTCATTAATAGATTAAAACAATATTTTTTAAGTTTTAAAGGTGCTTTATATATAGATAGAATTTGAATTCGAGATATAGTTAAAGAGAAAAAACTCTTATTATCTTATCTTACTTTTCAAGGTCCAATTATTTCATTTTTTATAAATCACAATAATGTCTAAATTCTATTGTACTTAGTTAAGTACTATATATTCGACTTCAAAAAGTTCATAAAATTTAAATTTAGTTCCTCAGTGAGAATCGAGATTATAATAATTAATGATATAAGAAAAATAAAATTACTAGTTGGAATTAAGAAAAAAAAATTGGCAGTTAATTAGTAACTACATACCCTTCCAGAAGAGTATAAAAGCATAAGAGATGGTGGTGGGTAATGGTCCATAAATGTATGAAACATAAAAAAAAAGTACAGTTTTTTTAGTTGAGAAATTGTTTTCATATATATCAATATCTTGATTAGCTGTATTTTAATATGCTTAAAGAAAAGACAATTAGATATGGGTTTTGAACATCTCAGCTCGCCTATCAATTTCCAAATGAAAATTTCCTTACAAAATCACACTTTTTTTATATAAAAAAAATCAATTAAATTTCTTCCTCCCTTTCCAAGCATACCTAATTTCAGACAAAACACAGCATTTCCAAAATGACCATAAATTTTGTCTTGGTTAGGAGTTGAAATATCCATAAAAAAAGAAGGATCCTAAAAATATCCAAAAAGCAAAATATATAGAAAGTAAAACTTAATATATTTGATACTTTTAGTTTTGCTATAGAAAACAATTAATGTGACAGTAATGTCACATATACATTTAATTCAGGAATCATAATCTCATCCTCGCCGATCGCACGATTCATAGGGCTATAGCGATTATTCGTTTTTGTGTATATTTTTCAGCAGTCCTGAACATGACAAATTTGTATTCACAATCTGTTGAATTTTGACAATTTCTCAATTCCAAATCAGAAGTAAGAGGGAGGAAAAAATATTAGCTTATAAAAAAGACTTCATTAATTTTTAACAAATCATCACAAAATATCAATCATTTATTTCTAAAATTAATTGTATTTTAAAATAGTGGAATATTATTTTAGTAGTGTCCGATGACGTAGGTATGATTGGCCGAATCTCGTTAATTTTTTATATTTTTTTATTGTCTACTTAATAGCTAATGTCGAGTATTTTATTTTGGTGATATATTGTTTTTTAAATTATCTGAAAAAAAAATTGTCACCAAAACCTTAATAGTTTAAGTAAGTTGATTTTTAAGAGATATCATTTGTAACTCCACCAACTACTTGAAAATTTTTATTGGTCTTTATTTCTAGCACAATTATTCATTTTAATAGAAACTAACCTGATTTTTACAATAATTTGTATCAGAACTAAGGTTACTGAGTTATATACTCTGTGATTGCGGTGTAAATTGATCTTCTATATCATAAATGTTTTCTTTGATTTTTGGGTATTCCTCATTTCAAAGCTATTAAATATTTTTTGAAGAAAAAATGGTAAGAGACGGATAAAATCTACGATGGACACAGTAGCTTCTACTTCATCAATTTTGACGATAAATGTTGTGGAAAATACGAGAATTGCAGTAGAGATTTTTAATGGTACAAGTCATTTTGGCATGTGGCAAGGTGAAATTCTAGATGTCTTATTTCAACAAGGTTTAGACATTCCTATTGAGAAAAAAAGCCAGAAGGTATAGATGATAAGGAATGAAGGATAATCAATCATTTAACATGTAGTATAATTCGATCATATCTATTCAGAGAGCATAAGAATGTCTTTTGTAAAGAAACTTCTACAAGTAAATTGTTGAAGGCACTGGAGAAATATTTTTTGAAAAAGAGCTATCAAAATAAGCTCCATATGAAGAAAAGGTTGTTCAGATTCACATATGTTCTTGGTACCACGATGAATGATCATATCACCAATTTCAATCAACTTGTAGTAGATCTGATAAATTTGGATATGAATTTTAAAGATAAAGATCTAACCCTAATGCTGCTGGGATACTTTCCTGAGGAGTTTGAGTTTCTAAAACTACTCTATTTTATAGTTAAGTTGATATGTCTTTTAGTGAAGTATGTTCTGCAATATATGACTGTGAATTGATGAGAAAAGACAACAAAGATAGCACCAGTGAAGCAGTAGAAGCTTTGATAGTAAGATACCGTTCAAAAATAAAAACAAAAGAAAAAAAGACAGATCAAAGTCTAAAGTGGATAAAGATGAATGTGTCTTTTATCGAGAAAAGGGCACCGAAAAAAATATTGTCCTAAGTTGAGAAGTAAATCTGGCAAAAATAAGACTTTTAAGACTTTTCATTAGCATTGGTGTCATCAATAAGCAGTTCGACTGCTTGAATCCTGGATTTAGGTTGTGGCCACCATATGTGTCCTAATCAGAAGTGGTTTTCCAATTTTAAAGAAATTGAAAGTGAAGTTGTCTACACAGTAAATGACAGTCATTGTAAAATAACTGGAATTGGTTCAATTTAGTTGAGAAATCGTGATGGATCAATCAGAACTTTGACAGACATAAGATATGTGTCTAGTTTGACAAAAAACTTCATTTCTATGAGAGTCTTTGGGAGAAAGAGTTTCATTATAGTCATTTATATCTTAAGTACTTATGGTGATGAAAGGAGTTCAAATGAGCAACAACTTGTATTACTATAAAGGTAACACAATCGTTGGAACAACGACAGCTGTTTCTAGTGATGATTATGGGCTAGAAACAACCAGATTGTGGCATATGTGCTTGGGCATGCAAGTGAAAAATCTTTAAAACTTCTGACGAATCAAGAATTATTGCAAGGAGTACGAACTTGCAAATTAGACTTTTGTAAGAATTGCATCAAAGAAAAGCAAATGAGAGTGAAGTTTGACACTGCAATCCATGATACCAAGGGTATTTTGGATTATGTTCACTCATATGTATGAGATCCTTCCAAAACTGCTTCAATGGAAGGTAAACAATACTTTATTACCTTTGTTGATAATTGTTCGAGAAAAATATTAGTGTATATATTGAAGACAAAGAATGAAGTATTGGAAGTTTTTCTTATTTGGAAGAAAATAGTGGAAACTCAGATGAGCATAAAAATCAAATTTCTTTGAACAGACAATGACAGAGAGTACACAAGTAATCCCTTTATGAAAGTTTGTAGAAACAAAGAAATTGTTCAATATTTCACAGTCACAAAAATACACCACAATAGAATGGAGTATTTGAACGCATGAATCAAACTCTACTGGAGAAAGTTTGGAGTATGTTGTCTAATGCTGGGTTGGGTAAACAGTTTTGGACTGAGGCTGTAATATACGAGTGTTATCTCGTTAATCATTTGTTATCAATTGCTATCAATCGCAAAACACCTTTGGAGGTGTGGTATGAAAAACCTACTACAGATTATAATTCCTTACATGTGTTTGGTTCTATTTCATACTATCATGTTAAGGAATCGAAGTTAGATCCAAAGGTAAAAAAAGCTATTTTTATGGGGATATCTTCTAGTATCAAAAAATATCGTTTATGGTACCCAGAGACGAATAAAATAATCTTTAGTAGAGATGTTATCTTTGATGAGTCTACCATATTAAAAAAGGTAACAGAGGAGTAGACAAATGATTCTCCAAAACAGATGGAGGGAATATTCAAACAAGTGGAGTTTGATAGAAAAAGAATTGTTGACTCAACAGTTGTAAAGTTTGATAAAATTACTCATATAATAGAAGATGAGTTAATGTTAGAAAATTGATCAGATGAAGAAGCAGAGGTTTTAGCAAAAAAATCTTCTCAGCAACTTGAGCCAATTACATTACGAAATTCAAAAATGAATATTAAGAAACTTGCTCGACTTGAATATATAACTAATTATACATCTTTAGTAGATGATGAGATTTCTTTCATTTATTGTGAAACTATTCAAAGCTTAAAAGAAGAAAAGTGGAGAAAAGTTATAGAAGAAGATATGCAATCCCTTGAAAAGAATCAGACATGGAAGCTAGCAAATCTGCCAAAAGGAAAAGAAAGTGATTGACTGTAAATGAGTTTATGCAACGAAAGAATGATTTTCTGACAAGAATAATATCCGTTATAAAGCAAGATTGGTAGCCGAAGGCCTTCATAAGAAGGAAATTGATTATAATAAAATATTTTCTCCAGTTGTAAAATATTCCTCCATTATAATATTGTTGACCTTGGTAGCACAATTGGATCTTAAACTAGTTTAACTAGATGTAAAAATTACATTTTTATATGGAGACTTAGAAGAAGAAATCTACATGACTCAGTCAGAAGGATTTAAAGTTGTTGGAAAATAAATTTAGTATGCAAGTTAAGCAAATCGTTGTATGGATTGAAGTAATCTTCAAGACACTGGTACAAACGATTTAATAAGTTTATGATAAGGCAGAAGTACACAAGAAGTAAATATCATCATTGTGTATATTTAATCACACTACATGATGAATCTTTTATCTATCTTCTCCTTTATGTTGATGATATACTGATAACTTCAAAGGATGAAGGAGAGATTCAAAAGTTAAAAGCTCAACGAAATCAGGAATTTGAAATGAAAGATTTAGAAAAAGCTAAAAAGATTCTCGGTATGGAGATATGCAGAAATAGAAAATTGGAGAGACTTTGTTTGACTCAGAAACAATATCTAAGAAAGGTGCTAAAACGTTTTGGAATCAATGAGAAGATAAAACCAGTTAGTACTCCATTTGCTCCTCATTTTAAGCTCAGTGCATTTTTATCTCCAAAAAGTAATGAAGAACGAGAATGTATGTCAAAGATTTCATATGCAAATGATGTTGGTAACTTGATGTATGCAATGGTGTACGAGACTTAACATTTCACAGGTAGTTAGAGTTGTGAGCAGGTACATGCATGATCCAAGTAAAGGACATTGGCAAGCTGTGAAATAAATTATGCGGTATATTCATAATACTGCAAATGTTAGTATAATGTTTAAGCGGATGAGAAAATTGGTTAGTATATAGTTGGATATTGTGATTCTGATTATGCATGTGATTAGACAAACGTTGATCTATTACCGGTTATGTGTTCACACTTGTAAAAACACCGGTTAGTAGGAAGTCCACCTTACAATCAAAAGTTGTTTTATTTACAACAGAAACAAAGTACATGGCAGTTACAGAAGCTGTTAAAGAGACAATTTGACTTCAAGAGTTGCTAAATGACTTAGGAATTAGTAAGAAGCATATCGACAGTCAAAGTGATATTTGTTTAGCAAATAATCAAATCTATTATACAATAATGAAGTATATTAATGTTCGATATCATTTTATATGAGAAATTCTTGAAGATTGTGAGATACTACTTCAGAAGATTCTGATTGCTGAAAAATTTTGCAGATATGACAACGAAAATTGTGACATGTATCAAGTTCCAATATTGTTTAAACTTGATAAATGTTCTTATAATTTAAATTTTGAAGCTTTGAAACACATTTGGAAATATTACTAAAATTTGTAAAATAAGAGTTTAAAGAATGTTTGTTTGGGATTGTGAGATTGTTAAGGCGGAGATTTGTTGAATTTTAACAATCTCTCAATCCCAGATCAGAAGTTGGGGAGGGAGGAAGAAAAATATTAGCTTATAAAAAAAGTTTCATCTCATCTTAACAAATCATCCCAAAGCACCAATTTCTTACTCCTGAAATTGATTGTATTTTCTCTCTTTTAATATTTCACTTTATAATATTTTTTGAAATAATAAAATATTATTTTAGTAGTATTCGATGACGTAGGTATAATTGACCGAATCTCGTTAAATTTTTGGTATTTTCCTTGTTGTATATTTAATAGATATTATAGGGTATTTTATTTTGGTGATATATTGTACTTTAAATTATTTGAAAAAAATTATGTCACCAATATTTTAATAGTCTAAGAAATTTGATTTTAAGGGATATCATTTGTGACTCTAACAACTATTTTTGAATTTTTTTTAATCATAATTTTTAGCACAATTATTCATTTTGGTAGAAACTAATCCGATTTCTATAACACAGTTAACATTAATAGAAACAAAAAAAAAATATATATATATATATATATATTGATATACATCTTACTCCACATCTTTTCTTTTGCTAAGATTAAATTCCTAAGGCTCATTCTGCCTTTTATATTTGCCATGATTTGTCAATTTATTTTTTATACTTATTTCTTAATTATATATATATATATATATATATATATATACTTGAATTTTATTATAATTAGATATTTATATTTGTTATTTCTTATATTTGAATACCTTTATACTAACATAAATAAGCGTTTGAGATTTTAATTGACGGTAAAAATAATAAATACAAAAATTTAATTATATTATATTATATTTGAGAGGTCTAAAAATAAATATAAGGAAATAATTTGTCAAATCTTATAAAAATCAAAGGGTGAATGTGCTTTAAACATTCGCAGAAACTGGTATATTAATGCTAAATATGCTCATAGGTAGATAATCAAGCGGCTAATTTTTTAGCCAATGAATCTTTAAAATATGATTGGGGTTGTGTCATCCTTTAAGCTTGTCTGCTGCAGTTAGTTCGATCTTATGGCATGACTTGTTAGGTGTTTCTTGGCCAAGAAAAATCACTTGTGATTGTTAGTTTTTTTGTGTGTTTCTGCTGTGGGTGTTTCCCTCCTTGGCAATTGGTATCAAAAAATAACATATATATATATATATATATATATATATATATATATATATGTGATAAAATGCTATTTATAATTATCTAAAAAACTGTGGATTTAGTGAAATTTAGTTGATTTTCTATACATATGATTTAGATAATAATTTAATGATGGAATGTTTACTTTGTAATAATGGTTGGTAATTGTTACATATTTAAGTTATATATATACCATTCAAACCTTAACAATTTTTTGTTTTTTCTTTTGAAGTTTGTTATACTATTTTTGAATAACTGGTCAATCCACACTTTGTTTCTGATTTTAATTTTTTAATATATTTTAGTTTTAATTTATTATGTTGTTAATAAATATAAGTTATTATTTCTAGAAATAAAAGTACCATATTATTTAAAATTTTAGAATGGTACGAAAATAAAATTAAGCCTATTTTTATGAGACAGACAAAGTAATCGCACATCAGATCATTAGAACAAAGTGGTAAATGGTGTCATTCTCTAGCCTTAACTCTGATTATGTCCTCATTGACCCACCGAACAAGGGTTGATGCAATATTAACCCTCTGATCTTTAAGAGTAGTAGATCACCGACTTTGCCGGCCACCCGTAGGTCAGTATGGTAAGTTATGTTGGCGCCATTTCTATCTGACCATTATATTATCAAATTGGTTCCATCCTCTTCTAATTTAATCTAATCGGAAGTATGAGTTTGATTTTTCGACATATAATTATTTTAAATACTTTTAAAATAATATTTTATCACTTTTCGGATTCCAACCTAATACTTTATGGATTAGTTAAACTAATCCAGATATAAAATAGAAAAAACATCCAATAAATGTTTTATATATTCAAATTAAGATAGTAGTTATATTTAAGTAATATACTATAACTGATATGCATGTATGATTGAATTCTGAACACTTTGTAGTTTGATTAGTAATATTATTCTTAAATTTTAAGATTTAATTTTTTTTTTTACAAATAGGGATTATAATTATAAAAATAATATTTGTTGAAAAATTAAATATTTTTTTTATCTGCACTCGAAACATGAAAATACAACTAATAATACTTAATAGAGAAACTCTAGAATGAGATATGATATATTTTGGTTAGAATTCTGGGAATTAATATTCCTTGGAACAGACAAAACATATTTAACATATTTCATTTCTCTACAGTAAATTTAAGATGTCACTCAATGAAATCAATTCTTTACATTTGACCTAATAATCTTCAAACATGCATCCATTTTATGGCTTCAATTATTCTCTGAAGAGACATAAGATAATAACACTTTACTTGAAATTTTCATTCGATTAACTATAGTTCACGCAATCTGAAAAAGAAGAGGAAGTGGAAGTAAGCTATTTCCATGTGTTGAAGCCAAACTTCGTGAAAAGACAAGATCTTTTATAAGTCAAACATTCTGCTTTTATTTTGTTTATAGGTCTCTAAGACTCTAGATTCGTAATCACACAGTTTTTAAATACAGTTTCCATCATTAAATTAAGATTTTCTCTATAAAAATTATTCTGGAATTTTCTAAACTGATCTCTCTTTTTGGCGATTGGAACACTTTCACTCAATCAATTCAATGTATTTCATGCAAAATAGTTATAAACATCGTAAGTTATAAACTTATGATTATATTTGTTTATAATTTTTTATGAATTAATCTATTTTAACTAAGAAAATTTTTCTTTTTAAAATAATCTCTAAAAATCTAGTGCTAATTGAAAGAAAATGAAAATTTCTTCCTTTCACAAGTGACGGAGAATTTTTTTTATTTATATCATGTTTACGTACGAATATTACTACGTATCTATTTATAGACCGAATTAATAATACATTATGAATGATTTCTGCTTAGTGAAGGGTAGCGGGAAACAAGGGAGGAGCAGTCTAAAGAAAGAAGAAGCTCATGCAACTCGCGAATGCAACACGTATAGTTGATGTCGTTTTGTTTAGTTTAGCTAGCGTTTCGTTTCTGGTAGGGGAGAGTTAAACGAACCGTTTTAGTTAGGTGAGAATCTAGCTTAGAGTTTGTTTGGTGGTTTTATTTTTCATTCTTCTTCTTCCTATTTTTCCGCTTCAACTGTGTATATGTTCTTCTTTTCTTTTAATGAACAACGTGAGAAATTCATTTTCATGTTATTCTCTCTCAAATTCAACGTGGTATCAGAGCCTATGGTAGTTCAGATTAGGAGATATTGAATCTAAGTTGAAGAGTAATCTTTCAATCTTCTTCTCGATTGGTTTGCTATTTTTGATATTGTGCTTTGAAACTTGTGTTTCTTGTTGATTTGTTGTTTTGGGATTGGGAAGAAGAATAAAGGTCGAAGGAATAACAACCGTCTGCATAATGAAGCTAAGGTTAGTGGTGGAGCTGATCCTTGGCAATTACAATCCTCAAATAATCCAGGGATGGTATTGGTGACCAGTCCTTTGGACGGGAGCAATTACTTAATATGGAGTCGTTCAATGAGGATAGCATTAAAGGCGAAGAAAAAATTGGGATTTATAGAAGGAACTGCAGAAATACCAGAAAAAGACATAAGGTTTAAGCAGTGGAGCATAGTGGATTCCATGTTAATTTCTTTGATCCTCAATGCTATGAATAAAGAGATTGCAGAATCATTTATTTACCCATCCTCAGCTAGAGAATTGTTGAAGGAACTTGAAGAAAATTTTGGGGAATACAATGGGTCACAGCTCTATCAACTTCGAAGAGAAATCAGTACAGTCAAGCAAGGGAATTTGATAATGAATGCATATTATACAAGGCTGAGGAAATTTTGGGATGAAAGTTTTGAGTCCACCTTCGCACTACACTTGTGGTAAGTATAGATATGGAGCTTCAAGATCCATTGAGGAGATGACATCTTTGACTAAACTAATGCAATTTCTCATGGGACTTAATGATGACTTCGATAATGCCAAAAATCAATTCCTTATGTTAGATCCACTGCCTTATGTTAACAAAGCTCACTCGATGGTGTTGAGGGTTGAAAGACATAAACCAGTCAATATGAATTTTGAAGAAAAATACAGAAGGAGATGCAATGGTGGCAAAGACTGCATAAAATGAGAAACAAGGTTATAACAAGAATGCTTACAAGAAGAAGAATTAAAATAAAAATAAGGAGAAGTTTTGCGATTTTTGTTGGAAATCTGGGCATTTTAGGGATACATGTTTCAAGATTATTAGCATTCCAGAGTGTTATAATGATCTAAAGCAGAAGAGACAAAGAGAACAGAAAAAGCTCAAGCAAATGCAGTTGAAGATGTAGAAATTGAAGAAGAGCCTGCAAAAAGGACGAATTAGGAGCCACAACAGAACATTGCAGAGATTATCAAGCAAGAAATATCAAAGTATATGAAAGGGAATCGGATGCAAGGAGAGAATTATATGCATTTTGCTCAAGTGAGTGATAATTTTGTAGGTACATTGCATAATGGTGTGTCAAAAATTGAGTCTTCTAATTTCTGGATTATAGATAGTGGTGCAACTAACCACATTTATGCAGATAGACAAATGTTCAGTGAATTATACCCTTTGCCATAACCAGATAAAGTTCATTTACCTAATGGTTCAACTATGCAAGTGAACAGGTTAGGTCTCATGTAACCTTGTCCAATAAGTTGCAACTGAAAAATGTGCTTTACTTACCAATCTTTAATCATAACCTATTGTCTGTGACCAAATTAGCCCCACATAATCATATCAAACTTACTTTCACTGATTCATCATATTTTTTGTAGGACCAAAGGAGTAGCAATGTTATAGTTGTTGGAAGAGTGGTGGAAAATCTATATGTTTTGAACTCTACTTCTCTACCTATACAGTCTTGTAATGTAAGTGATGAGAATTTGAAAGAAAAACATGTTGTAAACCAAATTTATGTTGATTTTTTACTTGCATAGCATAGCAGACTAGGTCATCCTTCAAATATTGTACTTTTTATCACCTTGATTTCACAAATAAAACTGCTAATGTTCAGTGCATGCCCTGTGATTTATAATCTATGGCTAAACAGACTAGGAGCCCATTTACAGTAAGTGACACTAAAAGACCAGAACTTTTTAGTCTAGTGCATGCAGACATATAGGGTCCAAACAAAATGGCTTCAATACATGGAGCCCATTATTTTCTAACCCAAGTAGACGATTACAGTAAATGTGTGTGGGTATACTTGATGAACAATAAATCACAAACCTTATCTCTTATAATCAAATTATTCAAACTGGTGGAGATTCAATTTAGAACCAAAATCAAAACCTTTAGAATTGATAATGGGGAAAAATTTGTCAGTAAAGCTTGTCAAGATTTCCTGGTTCATTCAGGTATTGATCATCAAAGAACTTATGTGAACACTCCACAGCAAAATGGAGTTACATAAAAAAAAAAAAAAAAAAAAAACACAAGCATTTGCTGCAAATAGCAAGGGGCACTGCTGTTTCATTCAGGATTGACTACAAAATTTTAGGGAGAATCAATTCTTCATGCAGCCTTTTTCATAAACAGATTCCTTATTGCACTTTTGAATTGGAAGACTTTTTTTGAGACTCCTTATTCCACTAAACCAACCTATGAGATATTAAAAACCTTTAGTTGTCTAGCATATGCTAAAACACACTACCCCTTCCCTAAGTAAGTTTGAATCCAGAACCATCAAAAGCATCTATCTAGGACATGGGCCTGGATAAAAGGGTTTCAAACTTAAATATACAAGATCATATTATTTTCACATGAAGAGATGTGATATTTCATGAATCAGTATTCCCTTTGAAAGATGTTAATGATTCAACCAGTCCAAATACTTCACTTCCAAATCTTTTATTAGAGGACACAGTACCAACCCCTCTTGCTACAACCTTGCCGACTAACACTTCACTGCAAGTACCCACTACTCATCCAGCAGTTATTCCTACAGATACTCTATCAGGTATTGTTTCTTCTCTTTTACCTTCTAGAAAAAAGTAGCATACCCATAAAAAAACCTAATTGGCTCAATGATTTTGACACAAATATCACTATTACCACTAATACATCAGACCCTCTAATCACTGGACATTTTAATCTGCACATTTATGTTTCTTGGCCAATCTATCTTTACTTTAGGAACCTACCACTTATGCTTAGACAGTGCAACATAAAGAATTGGTGCAGGCAATGTAAGAAAAATTAAAGGCACTAGAAAAGAATAACAGTTAGGAGTTAACTTCTCTACCACCAGAAAGGAAACCAATAGATTCTAAGTGGGTTTATAAGTTGAAATTGAAACCTGATGGGACTATAGATAGATATAAGGCAATGTTGGTAGCAAAAGGATACAACCAAATTAAAGGTATTGATTTTACTGAAGTATTCTCTTCTGTTGCCAAAATAGTTACAGTGAGATTTTTTTGGCCATTGCAGCTGCTTACACGTGGCCTTTACATCAATTATTTTCTACATGGCTTTATTAATAAAGACTTATACATGATTCCATCAGATGGTTACACAGGAGCTACTACATGACAGTGTGCAAGCTGGTTCATTCACTCTATGGCTTGAAGCAAGCTTCCAGGCAGTGGAACACAGAACTCACACTTCAATTACAACACTATGGGTTCCATCAATCCTCATATGATAATTGTCTCTACATTTATGAGCAAGAGTCTACCTTTTTAGTTTTAATTCTCTATGTTGATGATGTTCTAATAACAGGCCTTTCAGAGATGGAAATTAGCAAGATCAAAGATTTTCTTTATAAGAAATTTACCATCAAAGACCCTGGA
Organism: Triadica sebifera; assembly: GCA_023653625.1. Lineage (NCBI taxonomy): Eukaryota > Viridiplantae > Streptophyta > Magnoliopsida > Malpighiales > Euphorbiaceae > Triadica > Triadica sebifera. The sequence goes on along the minus strand of CM042896.1, from coordinate 18,672,294 downwards.
CCAGCAAAATACTTTCTAGGTATTGAGCTTGCAAGATCCACAAAAGAAAATTTTCTTAGCCAACAAAAGTATACCTTAGATCTCATCAAAGATGTTGGTTTAAATGATGCCAAGGTAGCCTTTACACCTATTGCTCCTAGCACACATCTCACAACAGACAATGGAGCACTTCTTTCTAATTCTCAGCCATATCAAAGACTTATTAGTCGTTTATTGTACATAGGATTCATTCGTCTAGACGTGACACTATGTCGTTTAGAAGCTGAGCCAATATGTTCAGGCTCCTTGTGATGCTCACTGGTAAGCAGCATTACATGTGTGATATCTTAGATGACAGCCAGATAAAGGATTATTTTATGGCGCACAAAGCAGCCTCGAGCCTCAAGCTTATAGAAACACAGATTTGGCTGTGTGTAAGGATCACAATGCTCTATAACATGGTATTGTGTGTGTTTTGGCTCTGCATTAATTTTCTAAAAAAGTAAGAAACAAACCACAGTTTCTCGCTCATCAGCAGAGGCAAAGTACATGAGTCTCATAAGTACAGTGTGTGAATTGTTATGGATCACTTATTTGCTTCGAGATTTCCATGCTCCTTTGCAACTTCCTATTCCTCTTTGGTGTGATAACCAAGTTATTATACATATGTTTGCTAACCCTGTCTTTCACGAAAGAACAAAAAACTTGGAAATTGACTGCCACCTCATGCGTGACAAATATAAAGAAGACTTCATTTTGCCTCAACATGTTTCCAGTACTTTGCAAGTGGCAGATATTTTCACCAAAGGTTTACTTGCTCCTAATTTTGATCGTCTATGTTGCAAGTTGGGCTTGCTGAGTTTCTCCCCAAGCTCCAACTTGAGGGAGGATGAAGGAAATCAGCATATGAAGGTAGGAGGAAACAGAGGAGTAGCAGTCTAAAGGAAGAAGAAGCTCACACAACTCGTGTATGCAACATGTGCAGTTGATGTCGCTTTATTTAGTTCAACTAGCATTTCATTTCTGGCAATGTAAAGTTAATTTAAAATTTACAACTAAACGCACCGTTTTAGCTAGGCAGGAATCTGACTAAGAGTTTGTTAGGTAGTAATTATTTTTCATTCTCTTTCTTTCTATTTTTCCGCTTCAATTGTGTATATACTCTTTTTCTTTTAATGAATAGTGTGAGAAATTCATTTTCATCTTATTCTCTTTCAAATTCTACACATTAGCATGCAAAATTTGGTGCTTATTTTATTGTAAATACAAGATTGAGTTTAAAAATTAATTTTTTTGAACATCACAATATGTTATTACCTGATTCTATAAATGAAGATCATATCAACTTAACTTTACTTTGTTGAAGCTTCAATGGCACCATGAATCCTATTGATGCAAGATGTATTTAGAAATCCCATATAATCAATAATATTATCCTGAGTAGCACCTTCTACAGGGTTTATCTCAAATAACCAACTAACCAAGGTGGAATCATCCCCATAATCCACAAGTTTCAGTGTATCTACAGATCCATCTAAGCCTACATTGCTTGCTTCCATTTTATAAACATAGGTATATAAATTGGAATCTATGGAAACCAACCTCTCCTTAATCCATGACCTTTCACCATCTTGTTGAGGGAACATATATATAAATCCTGAGACTAACCTAACATAGCCTGGAGTTCCTTCTTCTCCTTCTAAATCTATGCTCCTTTCAACCATTGGCATCCATTCTGGTGATCTTTTTGTTTCAGAAACTGTACTCCATACCTTCTAGATTGGTGCTTCTATTGTGCCCCCTACCAATCCATGCCATTTTGCTTCTGCCCCTTGGTGTGCCTGGACAAGAGAGAAATTCCATTTATGGATTGGGCCAATAATACACTGTTATGCATTGATTCTTAGTTTACAAATATGAAACCGCTCTCTCGTAGAATACTATTTTTTTTAATATATGATAATAATTATATTGACCGGATTATGCTCGAACCCGTAAATTTTCAAGATATTCGAATTGAAAACTAAAAAAAATAGAATATTTACCGTGATTGTAAGTTCTTGTTTTGGTGTTGATGAGACGAACAATTTTACATCTGTGTACATAATGTTAAAGAGAGTAGAAAGATGGTTATTGTAAGAAAATTTGCATTGCTCTTTGTGAAGACATCCTATGAACAAATGTATAAATTTGGCATTTTCTCAAGTATCAGACAAAGGAATAGGGATAACTCCCAAGACAACCAACTTTGGGATTTACAATTTGTTTAGACAGATTCTCTATTCATTCATTGGAAACAGCAACTGATCCAGATAATTTCACTTATTAATGGTGCGATTCTATGTATTTTTCCCTTGAAATATAATTTTGTTCACCATAATCACTAATATCAAACAAAAAAGAGATGCATCAATTCTAAACCGGATACCGGCTCGACGTACCCGATCCTTTTATTAAGTTAATAAATAAATTTTTACGTGCAAGTCTAACCTTGTCTATATCTTTTTAAATCCAAATTAAGCTCTACATAAGCTCGGTCGACTTTGCTTGAGCCTGATCCATCACTAGGTCTAATTAATTCTTGAATTTTGATCTTAACACAAACCCAACCTTATGATTCTGAAGGGTATCCGATATTTGAATGTTTCAACTTTCAAGCACTGTATTGCAAACAAGATAAAATATACAAGATTATTTTGCTTAAATCAAAATATAGAGAAGGCATAACAAAGTTAGCAACTGGCACTTTTCTTTCTTTTTCTTTTTCTTTTTCTTTTTTTTTCCACTTAAGCAGCAGCTCCAACAGGAACTCCCCCAGCCTTGAGTCTTGATTTCCCATATAGGGTTTCTTCGAATCTGATAATCTCATTCTTTGATCCATAAGCAACTTGAGTTCTGTCATCAAGATTTTTGATCTCCTTGTCTAGCACAGACTGAAACCCATCACTGCTGTAGCCTCCAGCTTTCTCTATCAAGAACCCTAACGGAGCTACCTCAAATAGCAATCTCAGTTTGGCTTTTGAAGATGGTGATATCACATTGGTGAAGATACCCTTCTCTTTTACTATAATCTGAGGATAATTGTTATAAATCCTGTCAGAATTCTCCACAATATTCTGTCATAAAATCTGAAACTGAGAAATTTTGCAATACATTGAAGTTTTAAGAACCTGATTAACATCTGGCACCATTCCTCCTGTGTATCTCAAGGTGTATTTTTCTCTCACATAGTAGTTTATCAGCTGTTGTGTCACGAACGAATAAATTAGTACCAGATCAACCTGTCTGTAGTTGCCAAAGGCAGACAGATCCATATCTTCATTCATGGACCGAGCCACTAACTCATTGTCATGTCAAAAAAGTAGTTTCCTTGACATGGCTGTCCATTAGTAGCTCGGTCCCTAAATTTGGTCTACGCAAAGAATTGCGAAATAAGGAAAATAAACACCTTGTCATAGTCAGGATTGTCATATGTAGCTCTCAAATTTCCAGGGGAGAACAGTTTTCCTTCACCAATCTCTGTTGTCTCCTTAACATGTTGCCATTTTCCTGCAAAATGTGTGATACAAACATTCTTTTAAGAAACATACATAACATTTTTTGACTTATATAGCAAAAAAGGCACACCTTCGTCGAGAAGAAGGAACTCGTGAGTGCCGGGGAAGTCTTTAAGGGCAAGAACATAAGTAGTTCTTGGACCATAAACTCCCATAGCTGCAGCAACTTGATCTCTTCCTGTTATTCCAGTAAGTTTATCTCCTGGCCACACTCCAAAAATTGTGCCCACAGAGAAATTTGTGTCGACGATGCTGGACCCATCGAGTGGATCGAAAGCAACGCTAAATCCACCTAATTGTAATGGAATGATTTTCCATTATAGAAGCTAAATTTATTGATTTCTGATAAAAAGGGAAAAGAATGAATGCTAAACAAACTGTAGAATATGCAGACCTTCAGCTGGGCCGCCCATATCTTGTAGTTCAGGAACTTCCTCAGAGCAAGCGTATTTGCAGAAATGAGAGTAAGTCAAGGCCTGCACATCCAACATAAGACAGTTTTTTTCAGGACAATACTTGCATAGATTGGGTCCATCACTGACCAATCTAATTATATTTTGTCATATGACAGACTCTAATTGGCCTGGTCTGTGATGACCTGGTAGGCAAAAAATAATCAGTTCAATATAAAATTCTAGTGCAGATACTGAATGCAAGGAGTGTATACAGAAGCGAATTCAGGGATATGTATGTAATTATAACAAGAACACATACTTCAGATACATCTTAACATTGTCCGGGAAAATGCTGCTTCAAAATTGATAGTCAAAGAATCTTATATTTTAAGGCAGTTTCAAACCTCTAATGAATGATGAATCTGTCCTTTTTATTATAATTTTACAGCTAATTATGCATTGAATTTTATAATCAATTGCAAAGATAAAGAAAAAATGCTGTTGAGGACGAAATAATACTAAATTAACTGTAAAAGTTAAATTCAGCACTAAATAAACTCAAAATTTTATTTAGGACAAAATGATCATCGAAAATTTGAGGTTGAATTGATGCTTCATTCATTTTGCAATTATTTCATCACAATTTTGCAAGAAGAAAAGTAAACGAGTTGAAAACATGAATGGCTTGTGTAATAATTTGTTCAAGTCTGACCTCAAAAAGAAGCTTGTCGGCAAGCATATCAACAGCAAGTTGCTCATCACCAAAGAAGTTGACACAGGCAGTTCCTCCACAAGATGCTGTCCTGACCTTGAATGCAATAGTCCTTAATGCCTCCCCCATGCTTATCAATAGCCTTGCAAGTCCCTTATCTGGGGTTGCCTTTGTCAGGAACTCCTCCTATTAATTATAATATGTATACACAATAATTCAGTTTCTGACTTATGACTAACCTATGAAACAAAACGTCATATATTCTTGTTCCTCTCACCAACTTACCAGACTCTCACCAATCTCACATCTTGTTTCCACTGGAGCATTCTTCGTCTTCAATACCTTGAGGGATGATCTTGGCGCCAATCTCAGAGATTCTCCAAATAGTGAAGTTGATTTCAGACTCTGCCAAGCATTTCTACACTTTCATTTTCAATTTAAAGCTACTCTTTTCAAGTATGCAGTTTTATATCAGTCAGGCTTTCGCCTGATAGTAAGTTTTCTCTGAGAGCTAGTGGAAGGTCATGGGGTTTCAAGCCTTCCCATCGACATCTTCCCCCTCTCCGTGTATTTAATGTCGAAAAAAACAAAAGAAAAAAGTATGCAATTCCGCTCCAATGGGCTTTTGGCCTGGTGATAAATCTCCACATCAGAGTTTGGGAGACTCGGGTTCAATAACTACTAATTCATGTATCTGAGATAAAGATAGAAGGAAATTAACAATTGACATACCTTAGCACTGAAGGAGGGAGGAGAAACTAGAGTTTTTGAATGCTGAGACGAAATAGCAGGCAGCAAAGCCCCACGAGCAGAGCAAACTATGCCTGTCTCCATTGATATAATTAATGTTGTTCCTTCTTTTTTTCGGTTGGTTGTGCAGAGGGAAATTTCAATTTGGGTATGGAGAGTGAGAGTAGTGTAAGGGAGTAGATAAGCAGTTAACGGTGTAATGACAAGTGGATGGTGGCGAGTGGATAGAAGTGGGCATATGGTTGAGGCCTATTACCATCGCTCAAATATTTGTGGCTCTGCTCTACCTATTAAGTAGATAATGATAGCTGTTAGCAAATAGAAACTCTAAGCCATCTTTTTGTTCGTTTCTACGTTAACCGATTATGGTCGACCTCACGTAATATGTACATGCAGTTACTGTTAGTACAAGATCGGATGTATACCACAACTCCCATTTCCTTGCTTCGTGGAACTCAGCACCACTCTATTATTGTTCTAGTTTTAACTTTCATTTATCATCCGAGCTGAAACTTTTTTTTTTGTCAAGACATCCGAAAATATGGCGAAAATTCAAAGGAATTTGAAAATTTTTTATACCAAATTGGCAGGTGAGGAAATTTGGAGCTACCCAATGCAAAATAACTAATGTTGTAATTCATAATTTTATACCCATCCAAATATACGCACCCAACAACATACTTGTTACCGGTTTTTCTCGGGCAGATATCTGAGCCCCAAATTCAGCACCTTTGATTTGTGAGCTTTATATATTGGACCTAATGAAAATGACTCTCAATGACACCATGAATGGTTTGCAAGCTCAACATAATAAATATCATTTACAAAATTTCGGCCCTCAGTTCACCTGAAGACTATTGTTTGATACAACAGAAATTTTGAGCTTGCTATCAGTCATGTGAGCTAATATTTCTCATCCGCATGTTGATAGGCAAAACTCCTTCAATTCTCTCTTACAGAATCTTGCTTTGAGAGATTCCAAATAGGTAACGACCTATTTACTCGGTAGCATATGTGATGCGGTAAAAAAAAAAGGTAAAAGAAGCATTCTTTGACCACGATGTCTATCATGGCTTCCCCCCACCCAACAACCAAGCATATGGCACAATACATAGTTATGCACTATGCCCAGTGTGTGATTATCCAGACGCATTTGCTGTCTTTATTTTGGCAAGTTTCAACAACCAGTTTATAAAGCTCTCACCCCATTTTCTAAATTCATAGTGACACTCACACTTTTGCCCAATTCAATAGCTGCTCCAACATAGACATGGGGTGTCAATTCCAAAAGATATGCCTTTGATTCTTTAGGCAATTCCAAGCTTTCAATGAATTCTCTCATACTTTCTCTAGTAACAGCTCTTCCCCTTGTTAACTCTTTCAGCTTCTCGTAAGGCTCAGGAACACCAAATCGGCGCATTACCTATACGTTATCAGTGAAAAGCATACATGTAAGGAGAACAATTTCAGAATAGAGAACAAAAACAATAATTGAACGTGGAAAAACTCGTGCTTTGGCATTTCTATATATGTAATATCTGACCAAATCATCAAGAATTAATGAGTTTATAGGGAAAAAGCAATCAAGAGACTGAATGGTACATACAGTCTGGATTGGTTCAGCAAGCACCTCCCATGACTGGTTCAAGTCTTCACTCAAGCGACTTTCATTGACCTAAGTGAATGCACCAATCAACATATCACAACAATTTTGATTTGACAGTTGCTCCTGAATTCAACATAAATGATGCACAGGAAAAACTGCTTCCACACAATTCCTAGGAGATAAGAAATATTAAATCCATATCATATTGCATACCTGAAGCTTTCCTATTCCCTGCAATGCACTCTTGTAGGCAAGAAGAGAATGCCCCAAGCCCTCACCCATATTCCTTAAAACAGTTGAATCAGTCAAGTCACGCTGCAAGTAGAACACATAGCAAAAAATATTATTGCCAGGACAGAGAAACAACTAATTTGTAAATAGACAATTCCTATCAACCATATGGGTTTAGCAAGCAAACAGCACTGCTCAATGTTGGACTCCCTAATCTATGGGGGCATAAAAGGTAGAAACTTCAGTAGATTTCTTTAGGTTGGCTTTCACATGACCCTTTTAACTTGGAATATCACAAATAAAGGAACTAGAAGTAACAAACAGGAAAATTCAAAAGCGGGGATGGAACACAAAGAAAAGATTAAAAAGGAATGGAATACAGCTGACCTGCCAACGTGAAATTGGCAACTTCTCACTGAGATAAGATAAACTTGCATTGGCTTTACCAAGATTACCTTCACTATTTTCAAAATCAATAGGATTTACTTTGTGAGGCATAGTTGAGGACCCAATCTCACCAGACTTAGTTATCTGCTTCAAATAGTGAGCAAATAGGTTACCTTTCAAGGTTAAGTTAACATTTAGCAAGGTCAATCTGACAATATAAAACCCACCTGCTTGAAATATGATAAGGATATATAGCCCCACACATCTCTATCAAAATCAATTAAAATAGTATTAAATACAACAATTGCATGAAATAGTCTTGCTATGTAGTCATGTGGTTCAATCTGCAGAACAAGACAAGAATCCATAATCAGAATAACAAACAACGCCATTGTTAGAATATCAAACAAAATCAAAGAGAAAAAGAAGGAAGAAGAAGTTTGTGAGGACTTCATCACAGAGTCATTCCAAGGCTCCCAGATACTTTCATATACCTCTATGATATGAATTTATAATCTGACCAATATGATATGATCTAATGAAAAATAGTAAAGCACAGATGATATACCTGAGTAACATAGGGATTAAAAGACAATCCAAGAGATTCCACAAACTCCTTGGCAATTAGGGGCCAATTGATATCAGGATATGCAGCAATATGTGCATTATAATTTCCAACTGCACCAGCAAACTTCCCCTTTATCTTAACTTGAGAAATTTCCTGCCTTTGTTCGCTCAACCTGGCAGCAAAAACTGCCATTTCTTTTCCCAAAGTTGTAGGTGAAGCTGGCTAAAGAACAATAAAATAGGAAATCTATGACTATAGAGGCTTCAAAACTAAAGTATGTAAAAATACACATCATATAATATAAAATAAACAATCAATTCTAACAGCCAAAAAAAAAAACATGATCAGCCAAGATGCGGAAGGACACCTTAGGATAGGTTTGTTAAAACAACAATGTGTTTGACATTCTTCTTAAATTTCAAAAATCAAAATAGAGCCTTATTGATTATTAGGAGCAAAACAACATTTAAATAATTCTTCAATCCAAGAGATAGCTCGTTTACCTGTCCATGAGTGCGAGAAAGCATGGAAATGGAAGCATTATCTTCAGCCATGTTGCATACTGCTTTGATCAAGTCATCCATTACGGGAAATATGATCTTGTTCATTGATTCTTTCAGCATTAATGCATGAGCCAAATTGTTGATATCTTCAGATGTGCAAGCAAAGTGAAAAAATTCAAGCACCTGCAGTGTTTGAGACCAATTTTTTATGCAATCATAAGAAAATTCAACAAAAATATATGATCACTAATCACATCAGATAGATAGAAGTATTCCACTGCTACATCCAGTGAACAAAATAAATAATGTAATATATTTAACCTTAGCAATCTCTGGATGTGATTGGCATTTCTTTTTCAAAAAGTATTCCACTGCTTTGACATCATGGTTTGTCACTTTCTCAATGTTCTTAACCTCCAACGCATCATCCATGCTAAACCAATCAATCAATCCTCGCAAATAAGCCTGAGCTTCATCACTAAAGTTTGGAACCTCAGGGATTTCAAGAATTTGTGAAAGCTTCAGCAACCATTTCACCTGGAACAGGGAATCTAAATTTAACTCTTCCCTCACTTTTGGGGCCCAAAACAGAACAAAAATTGTTAACTCGTGGTAAAAGTCCAAATAAAAAACAATACAATTTTCAAACAACTTCGGTGCGTTCTATTTCGTAGACCCAGTATCGAAAAACTTGGCAAATAGATTAGATGTTAATGAACTTAATATCTAAGATGATTTTTGAAACTGATCTGCCAAAGCACACAGTGCTAAGGAGTTGTTCAAAGCCATAACATCTCACCATCTTAAGCCAGTTGAGCTCTACATATTGGAAGTAGTTGTCAACTAATCCTCAGCAATTTAGTCCAGCAACTGCCTGTTTTGATTGAAATGCATAGGCAAAATGGCAAAAAAATCAATTCTTTTTCCTTTTTTTCTCTTCACCATCCAATCAATCCTGGCACCTAACCAAAAGATAAATGACAACCATAACAACCTAGCAACAAGCCCTGAAGCAGCTAAATGCAAGCTTTCTCGGATAGTAAATCATTAAGGTCAAATTAGGCATCAAGCATGCCTCTTTTCTCAATATGCGAGGCACCCAAAAACTCAAGCACAAGAAAAATCCAAAGAACAATAGTTTAAATCAAAGTGGCAATAAATTTACATCGAAAGAATTAAAGCAAGTATTCATTAAATTGAAAAACAGAACTACCTCAACTAGAACTCGATAATAGATTAGTCCATATTCACTCAAGTGAGGAGACAAGTCCTTCACTTTACTCCAATACCGTCCATCCAAAGGCGACAAAGCCGTCAAATTCGATAGCTCAAAATCACAAGTAACCATCTTCACCAATCACAAAGTCACCAATCAATATCCAAACCCAGAAAAAAAAAAGGCGCATTTAAGGAAAAAAATAATTGAATACAGACCTTAGGTGTAGAGACAGAAGAGTTGACAGCGGAATTGCAGGAAAAATATCCGCCAGGGAAAGGCGCAGAGAAGCGGAGAGAAGATATAGAAGGAGAAAACAAAGTTGGTTTTAGAATTCTGGGAGATGGGAAACATGAGAACTGGCTTATGCTATTCAAAACCCTAAAGAAAGAAGAAGAGGAAGCAGCTGTGAACTCCATTCCCGAGCAAAAGCAGAGTCACAGAAGAACCCACTCCTTGCCGTCCGTATGAAGGCAAACCTAATTTCACCCCCGCTATTTTTCTTCTGCTCTTCTACTGGAGTTATTTATTTGTTTTCATCTCTCTCTTATAGAAATTCGGAAAAAATTCTATTTTAACTCTTAAAGTTTTACTGTTGTATTAATAAGACCGACGAGATTAAAAAATTATAGGATTTATCATTTCTATTTTATTATGTTTCACTAATATTTTATTATATTAAATTTTTTTTAGAAAAATATTATATTGGAGTAAAATAATGGAAAAAATTAATATTCACTTTCTGAAAGGTTGAGCTATTTTATTAGCATTCTGAATAAAAAAATATTTTTTATGAAGAAAGAAAATATATGAGATTAATTATATAAATTTTTAACCTCAAGCTGTATTAATATAGTATCTCAAATCTAAAAGGTAAATACTAATTTTTCCAAAAAAAATTACTATGAAGCTTTTTTATAATTGGACTGATTGAATGAAAGCCTAGTTTTAGTTTTATGGTAAATTAGATATGGCTTACCCATTTTATTGGAGACATGAAAATGCACAACACAAACGCATATGAACACATTTTAATTAATATAATTAAAATTATATATTTAAAAAATTATAAATCATAACTTATATTTATAGATAATAAGATACTTTCAATTCGGAGTATAATAAAAAAATCAATCAATTAACTTTATTTTTTTTAAATAATTTATGATAGATGAAAAAATATATATATTTCTCTTAAACCTATGTTTATGTATTAGGATATCCATATGATTTATTACATATTATTTTATAAAATCTAATTTATTATGTTTGCTTGATTCTTTTTTTCTTTACCGAAATTTTGAACTGATATTGATTCAATATGAACTCAATTATAAGTTTAAATATAATTAAAAGTGTGTTTATTTTAACAGTTGGATGCGGTTGATAATTTTTTAATCTCCAATCATTAAGTAAAAATATTTAGTAATAACAATTGATAACTAATAAAAAATTCAAAGAGCAGCATATTAAAAAAAATTATATTTTAGAATTTTTTTAAAACAATTAAAATTTTTCTAATAAAATAACAAAATTAGTTCATTTAAAATAAAACATATCATTTGTAAAAAAATAATTAAAAATAAAATATATCTCTTCAAAATCGTGTCTTTAAAATAAAATATATTATGATTAAAATATTTTTAAATTAATTGATTATATTTATAAAGTATAGATATACATTTGTAGAATTTTTTATTTATAACTAATTATACTCTATTATTATTATTATTATTATTATTATTATTATTATTAAAATAAATAACTATATCAAATAATTAATGTATTTTATTTATTTATTTATACATAACATAAAAATATATTTTTTGAAATAAGTTATACCCCTATTAGTAATTCAATTAATTATACCAAATATAAAATCAATCAGCTACCAGCTATTAGCTGAACCAAACACCAAGTTTAAAATTAATTAATAATATATTTTAGAGATAATATGCAAAATGACTTTTAAATTATAGCCCAAAGCTCAATTGGTTTCTTGATTTATTAAACTTTACAAAAATCTTAAAAATTTATATAAAAATATCCCTAAAATTAACAAATTCGACAAAATAATAATATATTTTTTGCCTAGATTTTTAAATAAATCCAAAACATGAGAAAATATAAAATCATGTCTTTCTTTTCATAATAATATTATGAAAGGGGAAATAGTTAGGAATGACAATTAAACTCATACTTGTGGTATCCCTCCCCGCTTCCGTTAAAAATGGGGTAGATTTTTTTTATAATTTTCATATTTTGTCTTGATACAGTCCCAATTTTGAAATTTTTTGTAGCATGGACAATATATACATCATTTGCCCAATATATTATTTATATTTATATATTTAAATATTTATAATAATTATTTATATTTTAATATAATTAATATTTTTTGAAAATAATAAAATATAAATATAACACCCATTTTAAGTCAAAAAATATTTTTTTATTTAAATAATTATATAATTAACTAATTAATTAAAATAAAAATATTTGCAATATTAAAATAAAATAAAAATATTTTGATAAAAACAAAAAATGAGATCGGAGTCAAGAATTTTCATCCCTATATAATGTGGAAATAAAGAACCATAATTTTTTTCGATGAAGAATTGGATAGAATTAGAGACAGAGTATAAATTTTAAGATCGGAAATGAAAATAGAGAAATCCATCCAAATCCGTCGCTTGTCATTCCTAGAAACAAGAAACTTCCTCTAAATAAAGACTAAATGTTGATAGAGAAATAGTTCAAAAAGAATTGCAGTATCTCTGTCCATTTATTTCATACACATTTTCTATAAATCATCACTTTTTTCAAGTCTGTGTTGTGCAACTTTTTTCTCTTTAATATAATACATGTGTGTGTGTGTGCCTTGGCCTTTATAAAGATTACAGCTTCGTCTGGAAATATCCGTTGTGATTTATAATTTTCCACAATGGGGCAATAGGGTACTTGCCCCATTAGCTCCCAAAATATTTTCTATTACTCCTTTAATTTTTAAATTTTTTTTATATATATAGTATTTTGCTCTCACTTAAAAAAATAAAACGTAGTTTTATATATTTTATATTGTAAGTTATTAAAAAATATAAAGAGATAGATTAATTTTTAGTCTTTTTTATTTTATTTAGTATTTTGTTTATTAAAATAATATTTAATACACATATAAAAGTCAAATTATTACAATCAAATCAAATTCATATTTTTAATTAATTTTCATTCACCTCAATTATCTCCACTTCTACCACAAACCCGAAGCAAACCAAACCCTTTTTTTGCACTAGAACCTGGCCAAAAACACAATATAAAGATGAAATTTTAATTTAGATACAAAAGAGCATGAATTGGGTGAAAAAAAATAAAGAAGAAGAAGAAAGAAGGGAAAAAGAGAAAGACTAATAAAGTAGTTCGGTATAGTATGAAATTAAAAAAATTAAGTGAGTGAAAATTTTCTTCTAATTTAGTTTTTCTTTAAGATTTTGATGAGTTTGTACATTCTTTATTCTTAAATTGTGAAAATTTTGATGGAAGAATTTTAATTAATGAAATCAAACAAAAATTAAATTAATTAATTGAGTAATTTGATAAAAATTGAAATAAAATAAATTTTTGATGAATTGATTTTTGGAATCAATGACAATTAGAATATAAGTGAGACTGTCATAATGAAAAAATTATACAAAAATATCAAAATATAAGTAGTAATAATTTAAAATCTATATTATTATTAATGTTGAGTTTTTTTTATATATTAAAGCATATATAAATAGTTAAAAATTTACATTTTTTTATATATGGATTGTTTTTATATAATTTTTAATTTATTATTTATTAAATTAAACTTACGCTAGATATAAATTCTAAATCTGTCTCTGATTTTCCATTGTTCTTTTTACTTAATTGGTAGACTTTTGCTGCATTTAAATATATAAAGCAGCTCTGTTTTTTTTCATTCATTTCTGCTGGGTTGGTGTTATCAGTGTCTTTTGTTTTTTGGTTTTTTTGATCATATGGGCTGATTCAGTGAGATGATCTAGAGCCTGCATGATCATCACTCGAACAATATAAAGGGACTGATCAGCGAAAGATTATGGACCCAATTGGTTTTTTGTTACTTGTGTGGGTTTGAATTGTCTGATCGATTGTTGTTGAATCTTTGAACTTGATGAAATTATCCATTATGAGCTAACCAGATGCATGTCTTGATTGAGAGTATATAATTCTTAGATTGATGAATAGAATCAAGGTATAGGCTTAGACGGGTAACTCTAATTAAAATTTAGTTTTTGGTTGAAAGAGAGAATATTTGGATCTTGGTAAATTAATCCGTGATTCTTGAAATTCCTAATCCATTTCTTGTGTGTTTGAAAGAATGTGACAGCAAAAAGAGTGGGGCAATGTAGTGCTGGTAACTGCTGGCGTGGTTAATGCATCAGCTTGCAGGTTTTGAATTTTCATCTTATGAATAAAATGTTGCGCTTTAATTGCAGTTTTGTGTGATTAATGTTATACCCAAGGCTAAAGTTGTTAAATTAGTGCATTTAATCTTTATTTTGCAGGTGATCCTTCTAAGATTTGGAAGGGAAATGGATTTTTTTTTGAACCTTTATGCTTGAGCTTGTAATTGATTGTTATCTAGATCGGAAACAATGGCAGCTTACGCTCATCAAATGGAGAGAGAGTTCTCTTCTCATAGTCTCTCGAGTAGGGGAGGCTCCGGTAAGCTTACTTCCTTTTGTTCTTTCGTTTTTATATTGATTGGCATGCGCGGTTACATCTGCAAACACACGGATCTACACTGATGGGAAGCACTAAAAGAGTAAAAAATCAATACTTGCAAATGTAGACCAGTAGGACTCTAGGTTGATCAATAGCCAGAATTTACAAACTGAGATTGAAAACTTGAAGTCATCATGTTGAAATTTTCTCAGATTTCTGTTTTGTATTCATAACCCAGATTAGTTGCAGGAAATTTTGGATCATGGCTATGTACCTTACAATGGAATATTGGCTTGTGTTGTATGTAATTTAACTCACTGGATTGTTTAGCTGTTTTCATTTTATTTGCACCACATGAACTACTAGAGCATGTAATTGGTTGATGCTGTAAACTAAGACCAGTGTACCTCTTCATAAAATTCTAGACATAAATCTGATAAAATAATAATCAGGTAGTGTTTCCTTGGCACAGAAATCGGGAGCCAATATGTGGTAGAGTCGGGGTTCTACATGACATCCTTTGCTGTAACAATCTTCATTGGGGCTCTGGTGACTGTTGCGCCTTTGTTCATCACTTTGCTGATTGCTTTAACTGCAATGTTACAGTCCTGTGAGAATAGAAGTAAAAGTGTCATCGAGATCCAAAAACCAAATGATCATTACAGTTACTGCAAGATTTTTGCTGTGCATGCTGAGCTCAACATGGGACCAGATGACTTTCCTTCATTCTGCAGGAATCTTGCTATTCAGAACATCCAAGAAAATCAATGAGCGAGATTTAAATAGTATTATGCAGATGGTTGAGGAACACTTTGACAGTGTTTGCCATCAAATGATGGTCTAGATGTGATATTGATGCCTTGATGGACATAGATGATGTTCTTCCTTCAGATCCTCATTACACCTATCCCCTGACAAACAGGTGATTTCTTTATAACCTTCCTCATATTTTGTCTGCCTATTTATTTCCTAGCATCTTTAGCTAAAGTTGTCGGTGGCATTAACATATTTGATCCTCAACTGGATTAGTTGTTTCCTTAATCACCAATTTAATTGCAGTTTTGGCTGGATTAGTACTATTCTTTGTGAAAGTTTTTGTTATCTCGATACAGATTAATCAGTACAGCTGTAGTGGTTGCTTCGAAGAAGCAAAACATTTGAGGCAAAAAATTAATCTAAGATTATATACAGAACTTCAAGCTAGAGGGTGGTTGATGATTTTGTTATCAAGAAAGCCTGATATTAGAATGAATGCCACAGTAGAGCACCTTATTTCTGCAGGATATAGAGGTTGGTCTTCAGTGATTATGAGGTATTGTTTTCACCTAGTTTTCTCTTAATCCAGCGAATGACTTATTGCTCAAAAATTTTGATAACATAACTATATCCAGTCCTACAAGATTTTATTGAGGGAAAGGCTATAGTATTCGTATACTGGGGATTTGAATTATTGAAGATGTTGAAATTTGTCAACGGTGAATGGATCAACATATCATTATTGCCTAAAGAAAACAGAAATGAGTTTGTGCCTAAGCAATGCTCATCTGGCACTTATTTTCTAGGAGGGAAATCCATTTGATCCAAATCGAACAACTTTCTGAAAATTCCAAGAGTTTCCAGTGACATGCCACTTCTACTGAGCATTTCCTTTAATTGAAAATACAGAGAGAAAATATTGTGTCATGCTTGAGTTTCCCAGAAAATGAGCTGTTCTGGACCAGATCTATTTTATGGGCACATTCCCATATGGTTTGCCAGTGTAACATTTGCTCACATTTTGGACTAGGTGATGGAGACAAGGAAAAAGACATTAACGAATTATGTCGATTTAATGCTACAGTGTTCTTGCTTATTTGATCATTTTAGAGTTTTGATGTTATATCAGGATTTTTCGTTTCCTACTCATTGAGTTTACATTCAGCAATTTTTTCCCCTCTGAGTAATAATTCATTAGAAATAACTTCTATGCATCTTTTTCTGTCTCTTTTAACACCATGTTTATATCATCTCCTATCTCTGATTAACAAATTCTGCAAGTACGCATAAAAACATACGCATATTTGCTTGAATGACTTGCATTTTCTTGCTTGGCTTGTGTACTCTGGTTTGAAATTTTAACTTTTTTTTTTTCACGTAGACGTATTTTTAAGTCGTAAAATGACCATTGTTCTTGACTTCTTATAGATTGGATGATGAAATGGAAATGGATAGTCAAGTTTATTTTTTGAAACGAAGGATGAGAGTCGAAAAAGAAGGCTTTCATATCTCGAGTATAATTAGCAGCTGGATGGACATATTAGGCGCATTTGCAGGACATCACATTTTTAAGCTTCCAAATCCCATATATTATTATTTTGATCATCCCAAGGAGATGTATGACCAAAAATAGGTCATGTTGCACGGTACCTCCTCCATTCATTATCCATATATATCAATTGATTTACGGTTTCTCAGTGTGAAGTTGGGGTTTGATCATATCAGAACAACCTAGTTTCTGCTCTGCTCTTTTTTTTTTCTTTTTTTTTTTTTAAAGATTCTTTCTTCTGTATATAGATATTGATATGACTGATATTATTGTGTTCATCATAATTATCATCCACATCATATATGTAGAAGCATGTCCTGCATGTTATTGAAAATGTTCTGTTGCACTTTAAGGCTTGCTAGCATGTCATTGGCTGAGGTGCTCCTATCTATGTTACTGAAAAATACTGTTATTCTATTGTTTCCAGGGGATAATTTTATTTCACTTACACTCCATTGCATGCTTTTACAATTAGAAGCAATGGAATAACGTAATTTCAAGCAACTCCCCGGGCATATATAACTAGGAAAAGAAGAAGAGATAGGCAAGATGATCTAACAAGAGGGTAGACCAGCATTCTTCAGACATAGTAAATACACTATCTAATTGTTTCTACATATACAAGCATTTGAACCTGAGAAGATTATGTATTTGTCATCATGCGATTTCCCGCATAGTAAATACATATCCAACAAGGCCAAAGAAAAGTTCAGCTGGATAGTTTGAGTAGAGAGGAAATCAGAAATGCTTAACACTACTGCATGGTTCAAGGAAGAATGGGAGAAAAGATTGAGTGAAATTAAAAACCTTAACCATGAAATAACTCAAAAACAAAGGAAGAGAGAACATAATGAATCCCCATACACTGCAAGTTGGATAGTTGCAATCCCACTTGAATACTGGCTCAGTCTCACAAACCCAAATATTAAAAGGCAGTTTGAAGTGAATAAGTACTGATAAAATCAACCCATTTTGCATGAAGGTAACCCAAAAATATATGGCAAATCCTACAGATTATATAGGAAAAGGCCAAGGTGAAAATCCTCGAACCGGCTAAAAGGAAGCTCTTGGATCATTTGGTTTCTTACGCTAGAAAGAAAGTAGCCTGAAACCTATGACCTCCTGGTGACTGCTAAAAGCTTTCATTCAAGGCAAGACAATACAAACTACTAAAGGAAGGTATAATATGAAGGCATTAAAGAAAGAGAGACAGGCCTGGGAACTAGATGACCCTTTTCTAAACTAAAAGGCCTAAAGACGCAGATAAAAAATAGCATATTCCAATCCCGTCTCTTTATTCCTGCCCTTTTCTTTCTACATGAAAGGGTACCCCTCGGTAAAGGTATTCTTACAAATGCTAATTAGGTTAGCCCCTTATTAGGGATGGGACACATTAACATATAGTTAAATTTAAGACTGAATTCCACGCTTTCAATCAAGGAGAAAAAAAAAAAAAGACTAGTAAAACTATCTGCGCAAAATCTAAATTTCAAAAACAACAAAATTTACGAATAGTTTGAGATATTATGATGTGTAACAAAATGAAAACTAAAGAAGAAAAATACCAGCAATTCAGTAGAGCTGCAATTGAGAGGCTGAACCAACTTCACTCTGAAGCATCATTTTGATGTGCTTCCTGAAGATTGAAGATTATATGCTTTATTCCGCCTTAATATGCAACTCAATGTGGACAAGGCCCCATAGCCTGGTTCTAACAAAAATAATAGATCCAGATTCTAGTTGCAATATATCAACTAAACCCATGGATCCCATCAATTCAAGTTGCAATATGATCAACTAAATCCATGATCCTGTAAATTCAAATTGCAAAGCATTCCAGTCTCTTACTGTTCTATTGCATTGGAATTTCTAAGGCAACAAATAACTATCTAATTTCTGAGATGTGTACCAAAAGTGCAGGAATGGCTAACGAATTCAGCAAATAAAAAGCCCTGTGAGTGAAATCAAAGGGTAATATGTATAAGCCACATATAATTATCCATATGGTGGGCACCGAATGAAAAATTGAACCAAAGCAACAAGAAGAGGGGAGAACCCAAACAAAAACAGAAAGTATCTATTTTATTTACCAAAAAATTCAGATGTACATTAAAAGATGTAACCTTCGGGTAAAATTTCTGCTTAACAAATCATAAATTCCTCTCCTAGTCCTAAACCTAATCACTGATGTTCAAGAACTAACCTCATTAAGGAATTCAAAAATCGTTTTCAAACTGGCTCTACAACAACATAACAGTACTAAAACTTCCTACAGCAAGCCAAAATTTCACCCAAATCGCAGTTATCAATCAAGGGATAAACGCCAATTAATCATTTATCCAGTACCCAAAAACTCCAAACAGCTACAAAACTGTCATCAACAGGCAAATGACTATCAAGACCACTACTACCCCATTAGTCTTGCTATTGCCAGAGAACTCAACGTCATACTTCTTGGTCATATTTGCATACAATATACCCCAATTTCGAGTCCCTTGCTTCACTTCCTTGTCAATTAACTCAAATATGAATACCTCTGCAATACCCTCCTTCCTCAGGGGCGTACCCAAGCCAGACCTCAAGTGCGCAACCAAACCCTTGATATACGCCCCCGCAAAGGGTATAGTAGCATCAACCTCGCCAAAATCCCCACTAGAGCTCGGCCACCCAGTCTCAGCCACAACAATAGGAAGATTCTGGTGGCCGGCCACCGCCATAGCCGTAACTACAGCATCCACCATCATATCAAAGAGATTCCTGTATCTGACCCCGGTAACCAAATCATCCCTAAAATTGAAAGGATGCTCTTGAAACAAAGAAAACCCAATCGGAATCTCGGAGTAGGCCCTGTACATGTTGTACGGATAAACTTTCACCAAGAAAGATGAATTGGTATCTTGCAGAAACTGAAGCAAAGGCCTGATTACGAGTTCACCAAGAGGCTCTTGGAAAATAGCAGAAGACGGCGGAAACGGTGTCGTGACTGTGTTAATAAAAGAGAATGTGGTGGAGACAGAAATCTTGTTGATCCCTAGGTCGCGAAGCGCTAAGTGTAAATTCTTGATCGCGGGAAGAAGTAACGGCGCAAGTTCCGACGAAATGGCGTCTTCGCCGACGGAGATGAGAGAGATCTTGGAGCGAGGGTAGTAAGGGAGGACGTGTCCGTACAACCACCGGAGAGCGACGGAGCGGTTGGAGGAGAGGGGGAGAAGGAAAGAATTTGGGATGGAGAGGAAAAGAGAGATGTTGGAGTAAGCAAAGGAGCGGATAAGGTTGGGCTCCGGGTGTGAGAGGCGGAGAGAGCGGAAGTGAAGGGAGGAGACGGCGGCGGCTACTCGGTCAGGCGGCGGAGATGGAGTGGAGGCGGAGAATGGGGAAGTGTAGGTGACGCCGATGCCCGTGGAGGGAGAGGGAACCGAGGTGATTCCCGGAAGAAAAGAAAGTGATAGAAGGCAGAGAAGAAAGAAAGAAGCGAAAGGATCCATGGGCTTCTTTCTGGTGGTGGTGGCTCGCTGAAGAAGAGGGTTTTAAGTGGGTCCACTCTGCGGGATTAAATTGGCGGGATATTTGATCGAACAGTTCATGGATTGCCACGTCATCATCCTATGTGGCTGTTATTTACGTTTCAGTTGCAAACCAGTTGAAAGCGTTTTTGCTAACGGACCCACAGGTTTCTTTTTTTTTTTTTGAAATCTAGCGGGAAATTTGATCGAACTAGCATGTAATTTTCAATTTGCAGACAAATTTTCCCACTGAATGCAATAAATAAATAGCTTGAGTAATACATATTATATCACTCTATAAATAGACTAGTCTACATATAACGTAATAAATTAAATCCGCTTAAAAATTTTGAAATGTCTTCAAATATCTTCTTTAAAAATGGACAATTTCTCCTAACAAACAAAATCATTCACTATCCATACATATATATGGTAACAAGCCAGAAGGAGAAAAGATGAAGGAATCCATATTTGCAGAAAAGAAGTCCTCCAATAGGTCATTTTACAATTTTTTTTAGAATGCGTTTCCCATTCATCAATCATACACAACAATATACCCAACAACGTGACTCAAAGACTAAAAAGAAAAAAGAAGGCAGAATCAAGATCAAGTTTTTTGCCAATTCCTGTTAATGGAAGTCGGATCTGAAGGAGAAAGCACACTGAAAATAGTAAACCCACACACATATTAGGATAAGACAATCAGGATCCTGGTACCGAGGCTGCAGCTCGCTTCACTGATGCTGACTTTATAAGATGATTGTAGCTTCCCTTTTCCTTGAAAAGTTGGGAAAAATGATGTTTGCAATATAAAACACCCTCGAGAGCTGCGTAATTTGATGGAGATAAGGAGCACCCACCATGAGAGCATTTGAAACATGACTTATGATAAGCCTGGCTCTCCACCGTTACCTGTAGTTTTTTTTACAACACACCCACATTATAGTTTCACGCTACATTGTTGGGATGGTAGACATAAACAACTCACAAGAAACACAACTGAATGAATATAATTCACTTCTCATAGGATTAAACTTGACAGGATTAATGTAACTATGCGTGTATAATTCATAAATATCTAGCATCTAATTTTGAAGTTTAGGCTCCATACGTTTTGTGCTAGTCATATTTTTCTTATTTTGTAGCGCACAGAAAATTAATTAACAAAAATATCTTCTAGTTAAAGGAAATCTCTATACTATCCTGAAAAAAAAAATCAAATCTTATTTTTTAAACACAGAGTTATTTTCTCAGACAGCTACAATTTCACACGAGAAAATTCAAAAAAGATTGCTTACAACACCATATATCATCGTTGATCACCAATGGGCAGCAGCTGAAATAGTAGGTTGAGACCAAATATGGAGCACTGCTAATTGGAATAATCAAAATATTTATTGTTTTCCTCGTGTAATTCCAATACCAAAAGTGATTTCCAATTAGTTGTCATTGTTAAACCCCAGATAGAAGAAAATTATTTATATTCAATGATAAATTATTTTATCCTTCAAGTTAGCTTTTGAGGGATTACATATGTTAAAGTTTGTCCTGCAACACAAACCCCAATTGACTTGATAGAGAAACCCCTGCTTGGTGCTTGCTTCAAGAATGTCTGTGGAACCCCCCCTTGCTAATGATTTAATAGCAGATTCATTTCTAACAGGATCTATCCACTTCAGACTATCTTTTTCTCTAATGAAGTTCAGAATACAATGTAACAAAACATAGAGGTAAACACAGCTTTCAAACCGATTGATACAGGACATTCAATTATAGAAATGCATCTTAACAACAAAACGATCACTGAGAACAGTGATCTGCCAAATAGTTGAACTTAAAAAGTCAGTCAGGTTCAACTAGGAGTAGTCTTTTAATTGATGCGAGATAGACTTTTCAATATCTTTATGCAAGTAACTTTTTTAAGTTTAATCTTAGTACCCCTTAATTGATGGGATTACATCTTTAGAATATACATGTGCTGTTATCATCACAAAGAGGTGCACCAATCGATGCTGTTGTCGTTCCAAGTTGCTAAAATCCATCTTAATCCCTACTCTTAACCCACCCAAAAAATAAAAGAAGCTCTAGATTCATGAAGCAGTCCCTCATAAGAGCGGCTAATGTGTAGGATCAAATTACCCTGGCTGGTGTGATGTGATAATTTATATGAATCTTCATGATTGGCACTAAATATGTATCTACAGCCCAAAAATTATCACTTCTTAAATAATTATAAGACCAAATATGTTTTATCTCAAAATATTTCTTCTTGAATGAAATTCTCATGCTGACATTATAAGTGAACGATTAAGGAAAGGCCACAATCAATCAAAGAAAGCCTTAACCAAGTCAAGCACCCAAAACCTTGAATTAGAGAAAACTATAAGGCAAGAGCATATCAAGTATAAATTTTTGAAGTGTTCATCAAATCTTACCTTCTCGAGTGGATATGCAGTTTTACCACAAGTAGCACACTTTTCTTGTGTCCCAGAAAACATGCTTGCAGCTTTGCTAGGTGATCTTGTCTGAAACAAGAACAAACTATTGAGAATCAGAGATCATCATACCAATCCACATTTCATAACTCCATAGGCACAAAGCCCTAATTGTTGACAAACACTAAAAAGATGCAGCGCATGATGGGAAATTTACCAGTTCAGGAGTTAGCTTCTCAGCTGACTTTGCAGCTGTTGAACATGAAATTAATAGTGATTAAACAGGTTAAAAAAAGTGTGTGCGGTTGGACAAAAATATTACAAAAACATTTAGACTAGCCAAGTATAAGAGACATACGTGATTGAAAATTCTTGTTGAAGTTACCAGTCTCCTTATACAGTTGCTCAAAGTGAGGTTTACAGTATAGTACACCCTCCATCGAGGAAAAATTGCTCAGCTGAAAACATATCAATCATGCAACCTGATAAGCTCAAATATACACTACATATAAGTCATCTGGCGAAATCTGGCAACATAATAAGAACAGTTCCCTTGAAATTTTGAAGAAAGATATTAAAATGCGGTTATGCTATTTGTCACCGAAAAACAATTCTCCCTATAAAGGTAATCTCTAATATAATAATTGATTCATGGTAATACAAAAAGAAACCTCTAATCAAGGATCCCTAGTACACTGTAGACTGAAAACTTCAACAAACAACATGGAGAACAGTTTGCTTCACCTGAATTTGCACCATCAATTTATAAAACAACCCATTAGCCCAAGAGCTTTAATAGGCCACTTTATTGGCACTAGCATTATGCTAACAATCAACCATAAAACCAGCACTGACCAAAAATTGGGGGAAGAAGGTTATACCGACTACAGTTACCATTACATTTGTGAAGCAGAAAGTAGGCCAAGGAAAAAATTCAGATACCAGTACCTTTAAAGTTCCTTTACAGTGAAAGCACTTGAAGCAAGACTTATGATATGTAACACCATCTGCGGACAAAAGTTCCATAGGATACACAGTCTTCTCACAGGCCTTGCATTTCTGCTGGGTACCAGTAAAAGACATAGTAACTGCAAAACAATATGTTTATGTCTTAGACCCAAATGTTCATTTACCTACTAGTCAACAAAATCCAAGATCAGCATTACTCATGGTCTTTAACAACCTTAACTGCTCCAAGAAATCAGGTAAAATTAAAAACAAAAGCAAAAACAAGGACAAGGCAAAAAGTTCGAATCTTTAATTGGAATAAACATCCTTTGAAACTCAGAGAAGGTAAAAATTCAATCTTTGCTTTCTGGGTGTTATCCCCACAAAAATTTAAGACCCGTCTGAGAGTAACAGAAATAGAAATTATGCCATTAAAATCAGCTTAATCTCAGTTAACTGATCTAATAAGAGATCTGAACTTTGACAATAATCACACAAACTAAAATAGAATGAGATCTGTAACTTATAAATTCTCGATCGACCAACAAAATGAGAAGCATGTACCTGAGTAGAAGAAGAAAACTCGGAGTAAAGCTCTCGATCTGAGAGTCAAAGAAAGAGAACTTAGAACTAAACCCAAAAAGGAAAATGAGGAGAGAATATAGGAGGAATGAAAGTAAGGAAAGAGGGTAAATGGTCTTTTAAACTGAAGTACAAAAGAAAAGAAAGAGGGAGGAGCGGATATTAAGCACTTTTTGCAGCTAAGAGATGTAGAGAGAGATTAATTGAGATTATTACAGAAAAAAGAAAGATTAAAGAAAGAGAGAGAAAATTAGAAAGAAATAAAAATGTTTGTTGGATGGATAGACGAAGTTGGCCTCGCTAGAAATAAGTCGTGAGGTACGGAAAAAAATTGATTCAGAATTATTCGCCATGTTTAACGAAATGAGGGCGAACTCAAATTTAAATTTGATTGTTTTTTCAAGCTTTTGATATCCAACTTAAAATAAATTTTTCTTAATTTTTAAATATATTCGCTTAAAAAATTACAAAATGTATTAATTAATAAATTTATTAATATATTCATTAAAAATTTAAAAATATATTATTTATAAATTCAAACAGTTCGCGAACTTAATAATTTTAAAACAAACTAATATTAAATTTGTGACAAATTAAAACGAACTGAACTTCAACTCGTCAAAATTAAGATCGTCAATGAGTAGTTCCATGTGACTAGCTATTAAGACTGACAATTCGTATTGTGTTGTATTTCAATCGGATCTTATACGAATATATTAAACATAAAAACGACATGATTAACTAATCGTGTCAAAAATTTAAAATACAATATAGTTAAAATTCGTATTAATACGACACGATTAAACATAATTATCTTAATATGTCTAAACATGTATAAATTATACAACACGATACAACTTTAAATGATTTTACTTAACATATTTAAATTGTAAAATTGATACGACACGACACAATTATACACGAATATTAAATTAAAAATAATCTCAATTTAATTAATTTACATTTAATTAATAATTTTAATTTAATTAATTGAATTTTAATTTAATCAATTAAACTTCAATTAAATATATAAAAGTTCAATTGAATTATATATATTTATAATATTATAATATATATTTGAATTTTAAGTAACACTAAAATAATTAGTCATATCTTTATAATTGATAAAAAAAATATATTTTTAATCGTATCTAATTGTATCTTAACAGGTTAGGCAGGTAAAATCTGTTTATGATACAATTTTTTTCATGTCGCAATCGTATTGATACGGTTATAATCCATATCCGTTTAGTTCATATCTATATACAATTAAGTTTGTTTCATTTCGTATAATTTAATTGTATCGTATCTAAAATTGTCAGCCTTACTAGCCGCCATGAGAGAAGTCTTGCCGGGCGCCCGTAAGTTCCATGCGATGGTAATTTTTTTTCCCCCTTTTGAGAACTGAGATAGGTGAAATGGTAGCTAGTAAATGAGAGGAGTCACAAGGGTAAATGACGCCCTGTGAATTTAAGTAAATGCCTTACAATTTGAAGTTATTTACGGATTTGTCCTATGCCGTTTTGAAGAAGTTATTGTCGTTTTTGGACATCAATAAAAACATTAAGTATGCAGAAATCAAACGAACACAGCGGTATTTGTATTGAGAGCCAAAAATGTCGAATTTTCTCTCTGTTCTCCATAGCCAACTGATTCAGTAAGCTCTTTCTTCTCTGTATCTATTCGTCCCTCTCTCTAGAAGTGGCAATTAATACTTTAGATGAACTTTCTCACTTAATACAGGGCATCAGTTGCCATTCTTGACTCTCTATCCAGAGCAAACTACACACCAGCAGAAGGCACAAACTTCTCTACCAAATCCATACTTGAATCTTTCCTCTCTAATCAAAACTTTAATCTTAACGCTGAAATCACTGAAACCCAACTCCACAATTCAATAAAGAATTTTGCTTTAGCTTGTGCCTTACTCTCCTCCTCTCAGTCTTCCACCCATGAATTGCTCTCTTGGATACCTAACGGCGTTTGTGTTGCTGCGAATTCGGCTTTTGATGAGTTCTCGAGAGCGTATAGCAGAAGTGGTTTCGGGGAGAGAAATGGGAGGAGGGTTAGTGAGTTGTTCGGATTAGATTCTGGTTTGGTGAGCGAGGAGAAGAGATTGGTGGTGGAATTTATGCCTGAGGTTTTGCCTTCCTTGAGAGAGAGCATTAAGGAGAGTTGTATTGATAAGGATGTCGATGGCGATGAGGTTTCCGCTGCGTCAGCTCGAGCTCCGGTTGGGTTTGCTATTGTGGCTGCCTATCAGTTTAGATGGTTTGTTACTCAGGTCTGAAAGATTTGGGATTTTTCTTTTCCTTTTTGTTATTTGTTTGATTGGATGTGTATTGATGA
Organism: Triadica sebifera; assembly: GCA_023653625.1. Lineage (NCBI taxonomy): Eukaryota > Viridiplantae > Streptophyta > Magnoliopsida > Malpighiales > Euphorbiaceae > Triadica > Triadica sebifera. The sequence goes on along the minus strand of CM042896.1, from coordinate 18,645,540 downwards.
TGTTTCGTTAAATTGGTAGGTTGATTATCCACATTTGGGAAAATTGTGTACTTTGGTTATTCCTTGTGGGTTGACTGCACTTGATCACTGGTCATCGGAGGTGAAAGTATGTATATGCTTGGTCCTTTTATTAGTGTACCTAATTGCTTTGTCTTTGGGTTTCTGCTTTGCTTAATTGATTCAGATTGTTACCTATTCATTGTTTTGTTCATGGTCCATGATATGAATTTTTCAGTTGAAGTGCCTAGATTTTATTTCCTTGATTTGATGTCTACAGTTCCCTCAATTTGTTTTTCATAGGTGAAAATGACTCTTTTTTTTTCATATGATTAGTGCATGTCTTATTTTTATGTATATTTTCATGTGACTATTCATTCTTTGAAAATTTATCTTTAGCTATTCTAGGTTTTAAGGATTCTGAAAGAACGTAGAACTATCTTTTTTCAAAAAAAAAAAAAAACTATTATGCTCTCTTTTCTTTCATTGTTTCAGGGACAAGGCATGACTAGTTGCATACATCTTGCAAGAAATGTGAATACTACTGAGCTTAGTTGGTATGAAGATGTGATTCTTGATGCATGCTGCCAGAATATTGCTTCTGCTGATGAGATATGGAGTCGTGTAGTTGAGATGTCAGTGATTCTTGTGACTTATATCCAGCAAAGTAATCCCCGTAGTCCATGGTGAAATTCTCTTGCACCTGATATTTTATTCTGATTTGTTTTTCCCAGTTACATTTTGCAGGTTTTTAACATGTCAATTACTATCTTTCATAATTTTCTATGAACTTTATAGTTACAAAAGTTGCAAATACTAATAAGTAATAGTAATGAATGATGATGATGTGATATGGGATGGTAATATCTTCGCAAGAAGGAAGCTGATAAAGATTAAGAATTTGGTTTTGTATAGGACTTCTGTTCCAACCCAAGAAATAGATACTGAATTGCAAAATGAGTCATCGTAATCTTTCTTTCCTCGCTTGAATTCATTGAGCATCATGATTTGCTTTGCACTCAATTCCTTTTTCTTCATTTTTTTATCAGTTTATTATGTTATGACAAAAGTAAAGTTGATTTTGCAAGTTTTGCCACTGATTACAGCATCGAATCTTACCCAAATGGACTGTAATAAATAGCACACATCATGGTTCATTGTCTCTGTTAGGTAATTATGTTATTCCTTTATGTTGTTTTTGGAATAGCAGTGTAGCATAATTTGTTAGCCAATATAGTGGTTCCTTTCATTGGAATAAATATACTGCTACTGATGTGTAACTGATTTTTGAAGTTTACACTTTCTTAATTTATCTCTTCATTCTGCTAATCTGCTTACTGGTTTTTCAAATGTTACTAGTTTTTCGAGTGCACATTATCATGCATTCATTCTAGCATTTTATAATTCCTTGTTTTTAATTCCATCACTCTACAGGTTTGAGAGGATACTCAATGAGATGTTAGATCACTTGGAGTGCCAACCTAGGAATAAGGATCGCCGCATGGCATGGCTTACATTTGTAGAGCCACTTTTCCATGCAGTTGGTCTTGTGTTATTAGCTCATTTTTGACGGATTTTTCCACTTCTCTTTCTGTGGATGCATGCTGATGACCATGAAACTGTTCTGCTGGTAAGAGTTATAGCATTTCTTAATTTTTCATTTGATGCTGACTACACCTTAAAATTGATGTATATTTAGCATGGATTGCTCAGATAGTAATGTATAATTTGGAGAAATATCCACATTGCATCCCTTTTGACAAGGCTCCTAGTAATAATTAACAATACAGGAGGAAAGACATTATCTTGTTTCAGGTTCTCTTCTATAAAGATTTTTATTCGTTCTTTTTTTTTTAATGCTTTCGATGTTTCCTATCTCTGTTTTTTTTTTTGGGTGCATAGTATTTCTCAGCCTTTAGTTGGAGTTCCGTTCCTTTTATGTCTCCTGTTTTTTTTTTTTTTGTAGCTTTTCATTTATTAGCTTGATCTGTTCTCCTGCCAAACCTGGAATAGGAAAAAAAAAAAAAGAATATCCTCTCATTTTCATTCTAAACGCACTTCGGATGGTAGTTCGACTTATTATTTTTCTCAAATAATTGATTTTTTTTTTTCACTTTTGTTCCAGAATTGCTTTCGAGAATGCGACGATACTGATTTTGCACTCTGTCCAGGTTCTCAAACGGCTCCAAACAGTAATAATGTTAACGTGGATAAGGAGCACACCGTACATTGAAAGGTGAACCAGACAATAATGATCTATGCAGTTACATTAGGCTTTCTTATGTAGTTGGGTCTGTTTCTTCTTAAACAACCCCCTGTAGCTTCAACTTTCAATACTTTTATTTCAATTTCCGGCCAATCTTGTCGTCAACAGAATCTGAAGACTAAGCTTGCGATATTCTATTAAATTAAAGTATATGCTTTTAACCTTTCATTTTATTTTCATCACTTGTTCTTACTTTCAGATTAATAGAAGAGCTTGTACTGTTATACAAGGAAGCAGCATTAAGAACAGCTCGTGAAGAAATTAGAAGAAATGTCCTTGAGATGCTGATCCTTCTCCAGCAGTAAGGAAATTTTTATTTTTTTTCATGTTTGCAGTCTGTACCAGATGGAGTTTTTCATTGTAAATGTATTATTGGGCTCATATCTATTTAATTTGTAATTCCAAGATGCAATGGCCTGCAATTTGAATCGACCTGGGACAAGCACAAGAATGATCCGAATTTGACTGCTCTTAATTCATCATTAAGGGGAAACAGTGTGGATCATGTTGAGTCGCATGCACAGAATCGTCATCTTCAAGAAGGTTCCCAGTTATTGAGAACTTGAGGCTGAAAACTCCATCGGGTTATTATTAGTGGAAAATTCTTGTCGTTAAATAATATATTATCACGTAAGAAAGTTGATTTTTACTTTGTACTCGAATTTTTTATATAATTAATTATATGTAATTTCAAGAATACCAATTTAGGCGTCTTAAGCATCTGAAAAAAAATCAACTAAGCAGTAGAAACAAGAAGATGATACATGGCAGCAAAAATTGGACCTTTTTTTTCATTAATTAATCAATATGAGAAATGGGAATAACAAACTGATTCTGTAGAGATCCAATTCTACAATAATTTTCCTGAAAGAATAAAGAAAAAAAAAAGATAAAACGATATTTCTCTACAAACCCTGACCGGGAATAACAGAGATAAATCAGTTCCTTATTTTGAGTTTTCTGCTTTTTGGCTAATTCTGCACTTGTTGCTGATACAAATGGAAACCTATCTCCAGGTTCCAAGTAAGAAAAGGAAAAAAAAATTAGAGAATTTAGAGGGCAAAATCCATTGCACCGTTTGCAGCCGAAACTCCTCCCTTCAAATGTTACTGCCGTCCTGGCACCAATGGAAACAGAATCTGTGGAAATTTTTGCTTCAATCTTTTCACAGAATTGCACACATCATTTGCTTCGTTTCTTGGCTTCGCTGTATAGAATGACTCCAAATACTGTAAGTGTGTAACCAAGCATTCCAGTCACAGACACTGGATTTCTGAAAATTAATATTGAAACCACAACAGCCACAGCCCCTTTTGCATTCCCTAGAACCTGAATGACCAAAAACACTTTTATTTTCCAGTCTTTTAAAGAGACTCTCTGTAAACACACAAGCACAACTGAAACAAATAGAAAATTACACCGAAAAATGAATAAAAATTTTAATGAGACTGGTATGGAATAATGATATGCAACAAATATACTGAATAAATTATGCAATTAAATGATGAGACTGGTGTGGTATAATGAAGGAATGATTTATCCATACATCTTCTGGCACAAAAATACCAATCTATCATTTGCTGTTACAAGGAAAATAAGTTTCCAACTTCCAAATATAGCCCTTGAAATAGATTAGTCCACCAAGCTAATGCCTCAAGAGAACTTCAGTCTCTGTTATCCGAAGTCCTCATGCCCAACCAGTAAACCTATTTTAATCATCCAAAATTACTAATAAATCTTCTGAAAGGCACCCTCAGATAATATTTTCCTAACTAAACTTCAATTATTGTTCAACAAATTAGATCTTGGTCTGAAGTTTCAAAGAATTGATTTGAGGTCACAACTTGGGGGCAATAGAGATACCAATTGGAGCAAAGCCACTTGTAAGGAAGAAAACAGAAGCAGGATTGGAACAAATAAAATTGAATTGTCAACTGATAAGGATAGTTGAAAGTTTTTAAAAAACCACACTATGCACAGACCGAAAGATTAATTTGCCTAGCAATAAGTATAGTTCAATTAAATAAAATTTTATGATCCTACCATCAACACATTCAACAAAATCAGCATGTTAATCAGCTCTACAAAAGATATCCTCTACGACTCCAAATCCTCCCAACAAACGATTACTCTGTGACTGTGATTAGAGTTGAAAAATTCTCCAATCAACTGATGTCATATCTAACTCCCTGAATGATGTTAGCCTTGTCACCCATACAAGACTCTTGTTATAAAGAATAACATGCAGAAAGCATGCAAGCTTCCAAGGGCTTACAACATGGTAATGTGTCCTTATAGAGATTAATAGTTTTGAACTATGAGCAGACACTGAAACATGAAAAAGAATCTATGGTTTTAAAGACCAGAAAGAAGTGCATTACATGGAATATATGCCAAGGTAGTTTCAAAATCGTATACTCTTGCAGTTCCATGGTTCACATGGGATTAAATTTAGCACCCTCAACAATTACACTCCTTCCTGTTAGTCAGGTAGAAAAAGACTATTGCATTCCCAAGGATCACTCTTGAAAGTACATGCAAGTCTTCTATGGCAACATCAAGAAGTGTTTGGGGAAACAAATAATCAAAAAGAGGATCTCTGCAGAAGCCAGACATACCTGTAGAGTCAAGGCACTGGTGTGTTTTGTGACCAAGAAATTGGTCAAATTTACAAAATATGCCAGCGTCGAGTTGAATAATAGGTACCAGACAATCTTAATATCATCCCTGGCAAGAGCCAGAGTGATGCCAACCACATTATCTTCCATGATAAGAGTTGCAGGGAGTAAAAACACTACAGCTATAGGAGCCATGTAGAGAAGAAGATTCATAGAATTCAGCTTCTCCCTGAAAATAAGTTAAATGGTTTTTAGTGCGGATTTCTAATTTAGAAATAAGAACGAACTTGCTGTATCATTTCCAGTCATAAAAATAATGTATACCAAAAAATAAATAAATAAATAAAAGATCCCTACCCCTCAGAAGAAAGTAAAATCCCCTGCAGCACTGTCTTGAGTGCCCTTGCAGCTGTAGCAGCAACACACATTATAAACCCAAACAGATGAAAGCTTGGTTCCCCCTGTGGCCAGCAACAAGAAAAGAATAAGCATGTATTGGGTCATCATCTGGATACTAGAATGGAACATGAGTGAGCATTCTAACTAGTGACTCCATTCTAATGAAATATCTTACCACCATAGAAAAATTAATTTTGGTTATTTCTGAGTAATGGAATTTGTTTACGGTCTAAACACACAATCATAACACCTTATGCAGACAACCATACTAGACTTGGCAATGGTATTCCTAAGCATAACAACCTAACAAGCCTTCATATCCTACATTTCATTTACCTTCATTTTCAAGACTCAATGTACTGCATTCAGGCCAAAAAAATTATTTCTTTCTTTCTTTTTTCTATTAGACAATTCAATCAATTCTTTCATTACGTTAATAAAATTTTCTCTCCATAATTAAAAGAGCCCAGTAAGTACCCAAAGGCCAATTTCAACACCCACCACTAATCAGTTCAGAAGTCAAACTCGTCCACTAAAAATAACTAAATCCCATGAGCAATGTAACTGCTAGCAATCAAATTATCATATCTTCCCCAGCTGTCGTTAATCGCAAAGAAAATCAACTTAAACAGCTATTATTCAAACCAATTACTGGTAAAAAAAAAAAAACAATTAATGTTAGCACAAATCAAAGCAAACCAATTTCCACAATTCACAAAACTAAAACTCTCATCATGTAAAATAGAAATAAAATTAAGGAAAGTAAACACATACCCCACTGGCAATAATAACTCCAGTAACTACGGGAATCAAGGTGACATAAGTAAGCCAAGCCTCCCTCCTAAGGGTCATCAAATAAGCGAAAACCGCAGTGAAAAACGGCGTCGTAGCACCAATCGCCTGATTAAACGAAACGGGCAAGAACCTCAATGAAATATTACCAAACACGACCGACACGCAGAAGACAAGACTCAAGGCGGAGATCTTGAAGAATTGGACACGGGAGCGAATTGTCTGCATAGGGACCATCTTCATCCACGCAATGGCGACATAGCTAAGCAAACTACAGGCGGTCATGTGGCACATGGTAAGGAAGATCGGATACTTGAACCCATAATTGCTTAGCAAGTACTTGTTCAGTAACAAAACCCCAATATTAGATGAGTACCAAGACGCAACCAGACCGATGGTGAACAACCGCGACGTAGTCTTCATGGTGGCTTCTTTTTAATGTCGGTCCTGATCGGAAGGCGGAGATTTGAGGAGGTGGACGAAGACTAGGTGAGGTGAGGTGTACTGGGTTGGTACGGATCTGGAAATAAGGGATTGTTAATGGAAATTGAAGGGTCTCCCATGGATCTGTGACATACAAAACTCAAATTTTCAACACATACAGAGAAAAAGATTGGATTTTTCAGAAGAAAAACACAGAAAGAAAAATCGTAAGGAATTCAAAGGATTGAAGAAGAATGTGGGTTTTTCTGCAAATATTGTGGGAGAGAGGAATTTGAGCAGAAGAGGAAGAGGAAGGAGGAGGAGGAGGGAAGGAGGTGGTAAAAGCGTGAGGAGGAAGAGGGGTTTTTTTTTTAGAATTTTTCTATTTTCTGTTTTCAGTTTGTTTTTTTATTTTTGGAAGAATAGAAAGAGATTTATATTTGATTTTCGTTTGTAATATATGATTAGTTGGTGTTTTTAATTAGTGTACAGTACAAGGAAAGGTATACTTTGACTTTTTGATGTATCAGTGTAATTAGGGTTAGAGTAATTATATAGAAATAAAACACTAATGTCTCAAATATATATATATATATATATATATATAATTCGATAAAAAAATAAATAAAAATAATTATAATTTATGTTTATATCATGCCCTTTTTCAATATTGCTTCCTTAGAAATATAACAGTTAAAAAATTTTGCATTACATTTACTGGTGAGAAATAAAGAAAAAGGAAAAACATAAAAACCAACTAAATTTTTTTTATAAGAATATATATATTTTATTTGAACGGAAATTTCTTTTTACATATATATGGGAAAAGAGAAGAATAATTAAGAAAAAATCTTAGTTAAAATTATTTATTGTCATATAAAAGTTAATTTTTATGGTTTGTTAAATAAAAACTAATTTTTCATACTATAAAAATATTGATTGGATTTAGAAATAAAAATAAAAATTTAATTTAGATAGAAGGTTTTCTTTGAATGCCCAATCTCTTGCCGCTGAAAACTGGTGATAATTAATGGCTTCCATAGAAAATTATGAGCGGCAAAGGGCGGGTTCGGAACAAATTTTACATTCCGTTGATGTCCTTGAAAATTTCATTCCATCTCCTTGCATTTTTTAGCAAAGAAAAATTATTGGTTTCGCACGATGAAAATCTTCAATCTCGATCCAATTTTCGATTTTACTAAATTATTTTATTTTAATATTAAAAATATTTTTATTTTATTATTTTAGTTAATTACATTATTTTTTTAAAAGAAGAATATTTTTTATTTTTAAATAAGTATTATATTATATTTTATTATTTTTAAAAATTAATTATATTAAAAATATAAATAAATATTATACATATAAATATAAATATATATCCATATATATATATATATGGATATCACTTTTCCGTTTCTACAATACGAGATTTTCCGTTTCTACAATACGAGACTTTGTGTTTGGGGGACATATCGATAGTAAAAAATTGCCACATTTGAAATAGATTTAAATCGGAATTAGATTTGAGTCTAATTATCATCTCTAAAGAAAATATAAATTTTAATTTTTCAAGTAATAATTAATGTTTTAATTAAAAGAAATTAACAAAAACAAATCCAAATGGCATATGGTTGATTCCATATTAAACCAAGCAACAAAAAAGCAGTAAAGCTGGACCTTTAATTTGTATCTATTAGATTACTATTCTACAATTAAAGGAAAAACCTAAAAAATTAGGTACTAAGACAATAATTTTCCCTACGACTTTGAAAGAAGCAGTTGGAATCTACAGCTACCAATTCCATTGATTGTCCACGAACAAATACTCCAATTTAACACCTTTTCTCCACTAATTACTATAATTAACCATAATCTTATATTTCTAAACAAAAAAAAACATTTATATAATAAAAATTCTTTGGTAAAAAACAAGTGCTAAATGTTTTGTAATGTTAGATGAATTCTTCATTTATTCTTAGGAGGTAGGTCCCAATTAACTATTTGGTGGAACCCACTTAATCTATTTAATTTCATCATTAACAGCCTTTTAACCTTCTTTTGGATTTGATTATTCATTATTTGCTTTGACTTATTGGCCTATTCTCTATAATGACAATGGATTTATATTTTTTAACTGATTTATGAATTATGATTAATAATAAAATAAAGCATAAATAAATTAGTTTATAGTATGATTTATTGTCATTTGTCATTAATTTAATTAGGTTTTAAATAAAAAATTTCTATTATGTGAATGTAGCATTTATTGATGAAATAATTATATACCAAATATTTGCATTTATATTTGGAAAATCTAAACTACAAATATGACGAAATAGGATGTTAAATTTCAATATATTTCTCTTTCTGCTTGATAAAATTTCTCAATATTTAAATTTATAATAGGTATTATTAATATTTGGTATGTTAATCAACAAATTAAAGAAGAGATGGGTATCTTTTATTAATGAAGATCCAATCCTGTTATGATTTCAATTCCAAATTAGATCGGTAAACTACTGAATATTCATATTTGATTCCCTAATCGGACAAGTTGAATAATGAATATACATATATGAAAAATCTTCAAATAGAAAAAAAATCTGATTTTTATATTTATTTATTTATGTCAAAATCAAAATAATTGATTATAAAATTATATTGGAAAAAGCATTATATTAACTGTATCAACTTTGTTCTTAATATAAATAAATAAACAACTCTATCAGATTACGATAACAAATTACTAATTTTATTAAAGGGTTGATAAATATGCCCTTTATGAAAATATCACGTATAATTATGTTTTCTAATTAATGTGGGTAGTGGGTACCATAACATAACATCTATTTCATCCAACCACAAAAACAGTGACATTTTTATTTTCATATGGATTAAAATTTTTTATTAATATATAATTAAAATTATAAATTTTACTATGTTTGTGCTAATATACTCTCGTATTAATTAAATGTCTACTAATAAATTAAAAATATTAATTCACATTTATTAATAATTGTAATTGGACATGTTGAATAGTGAGAAATTCAGGGAAAGAAGAGGAGAAAGAAGAAGAAAAAGAGAATGAAGTCTGAATTACACAGCTTGATTATTCCCTCAAGCTAATGGGTATATATACTAGGTGTAGGATACAAAATATGAAGTAAAATCAAATACAAATAAGTAAGTAATACAAATAAGGAAGTAGAATAATATATTTACAGCAGCAACATACTGATTTTTAGCCTAGAATTTAGCCTAGAATCATGCATCCTAGAACTTAGCCTAGAATTATGCATTAATATCTTAACACTCCCCCTCAAGCTGGAGCGTATATATCATATGCTCCTAGCTTGTTACATATATATTCAATTCGCGGTCTTCTTAGAGCTTTAGTGAGAATGTCTGCCAATTGATCATTCGAATTCACAAAGTTCGTAACAATGCATCCAGATTCAATCTTCTGTCTGACAAAATGACAATCTATCTCAATGTGTTTTATTCTTTCATGGAAGACCGGATTTGAAGCAATGTGTAGTGCTGCTTGATTATCACAAATCAATTTCATTGGACTAACATCTCCACACCTTAATTCTTCAAGTAACTGTTTTAACCAAACAAGTTCACAAGTAACTAAGGTCATGGCTCGATATTCTGCTTCTGCACTTGATCTTGCTACAACATCTTGCTTTTTGCTTTTCCATGATATTAGATTTCCTCCAATCAGGACACAATATCCCGAAGTGGATCGTCTATCTGAAGGAGAACCTGCCCAATCAACATCTGATTACCCAATAATTTGTGTATGTCCTCTGTCCTCATACAACAAACCCTGCCCTGGAGATCCTTTGATATATCTAAGGATGCGTATTATTGCATTCCAATGACTGTCACATGGGACTTGAAGGAATTGGCTGACCACACTTACTGCAAATGAAATATTTGAGCGAGTGATAGTGAGATAATTTAGTTTTCCCACCAATCTTCGATACTGTCCAGGGTCTTTCAATGGCTCCCCCTATCCTGGAACAAGTTTAACATTTGGATCCATAGGGGCTTCCACTGGTTTGCAATCCAACATTCCTGTCTCTTCCAAAATATCTAAGGCATATTTCCTCTGTGAAATGACAATGCCTGTATTTGATTGTGCCACCTCAATGCCCAAAAAATATTTCAATCTCCCCAAATCTTTAGTTTGAAAATAACTGCAGAGATGTTGCTTGAGTTGAGCGATTCCTTCATGATCATCTCCTGTTATAGAAATGTCATCCACATATACTACTAAGTAAATACATTTACCATGAATTGTATGACGATAAAACACCGAGTGATCTGCTTCGCTTCTATGCATTCCAAAGTTCTGAACAACAGTATTAAACTGTCCAAACCATGCCCTTGGAGATTGTTTCAAACCATAAAGAGACTTTCGCAGTCGACAAACCAACCCAGACTCCCCCTGAGCAATAAAACCTGGTGGTTGCTCCATATAAACTTCTTCTGTCAATTCTCCATGTAAGAAGGCATTTTTAATGTCCAGTTGATGAATACTCCAATGGTGCATAGCAGCAAGAGAAATAAGGAGCCGAACAGAGGCAATCTTGGCAACTGGAGAAAAGGTATCCCCATAATCAAGGCCGGAAACCTGAGTGTACCCTTTAGCAACCAAACGAGCTTTCAAGCGATCGATTTTACCATCAAGGCCAACTTTCACTGTATAAATCCAACGACAACCAACTACAAATTTTCCAGATGGCAATGGAACCAACTCCCAAATGTTATTAGCGTGAAGAGCATTCATTTCCTCAACCATAGCCTGTTGCCAACCTGGATGTTCCTGTGCTTCACTAACAGTGTTTGGGATAGGAACAGTGGATAAATTGGATACAAATGCATAGTATGAAGGTGATAGACGATGATAGCTCAAGAAATTATAAATGGGATGAGGATTACGAGAAGAACGAATACCTTTTCTGATAGCAATAGGTGGAGTGGGTTCTTCTGTCTAAGACAGGACCGGTGTTGGAGAAGTGGGTGGCGCAGAAGATGAGTCAAGTGGAGTATCTATCTGATTTGTACCTGCAAGAGGAACATCAAGACCATACATAGAAGGTCTTCTAGAGTAGACTTGTAATGGCTTAGGTGATGGTGATGGTGTGATAGAAATTGGAAAAATGGGATTTGGAAGAGCTTCTATTATACATCGTTGGTCTGTGGTTGGTGAAAAATAAGGGGATGTCTCAAAAAATGTTACATCTGCTGAGATAAAGTATTTGTTAGTTGTTGGATCATAGCATTTGTAACCCTTTTGTAGACGAGAATACCCTAAGAAGACACATTTAATAGATTTAGGATGAAGTTTATCCTTACCAGGGGTATGATTATGGACAAAACAAGTACACCCAAAAACACGAGCGGAGAGATGGTAAGAGGGTTGACTTGGGAACAAAATAGAATGAGGACTCTGGTTTTGCAAAATTGAAGAGGGCATCCGATTAATTAGATAGCATGCAGTTAAGACAGCATCCCCCCAAAAACGAAGTGGAACATTATGATGAATGAACATGGTTCGGGTTGTTTCAATGAGATGTCTATTTTTCCGTTCAACCACTCCATTGTGTTGAGGGGTATAAGCACAAGATGTTTGGTGAATGATTCCCTGGGATGCCATGAATTCCTGAAAGGGATGAGACATATATTCTTGTGCATTATCGCTACGCAAAATTTTAATAGAGACACCAAATTGATTTTGAATTTCAGCACAAAAGTTTTTGAAAATAGTAAACAACTCAGATCTATATTTTATTAGAAATAACCAAGTATAACGAGAATAATCGTCAATAAAAGTAACAAAATAATGAAAACCCAAGTTTGTACCAATACAACTTGGACCCCATATATCTGAGTGAACAACATTAAACAAAGATAAAGCTCTATTATTCAATCGCTTAGTAAAAGAACTACGAGTATGTTTTCCAAGCTGACAAGACTCGCACTCAATAGAAGACAATGTTGAAAGACCAGGAACCATTTTTTGAAATTTTGTGAGACTAGGATGACCCAAGCGCTTATGAAGAAGATCAACTGAAGGAGTAGAAGTAAAGGCAGTGGCAGGGCAAGAAAGATAATATAATTCATTTGACTCATGACCTTCGCCAATCATCTTCCCCGTACTCCGGTCCTGCACAGAAACATAATTGGAATCAAATATTACTCTACAATTAAGTTGTTTAGATATTTTACTAATGAAGATCAAATTGTAAGGACATTCTGGAGCATATAAGACAGAGACTAAGGGAATAGCAGAGAGAGGATTACTTTCTCCTACTCCTTTAATCAATGTTTGTGATCCATTAGCTAAGGTGATTGTAGAGGAAATGGATGGAGAGTGGAGAGTAGAGAAAAGGTTTTTATTACCAGATATATGATCAGAAGCACCGGAATCAAAGATCCAAGATTTACTAGGTGAAGTCCGAGTTAGACAAGCAAATGAATTACCCGATTGAGCAACAGAAACCATGGAAGAAGATGACTGCTGTTTTGATGCTTGATACTGCAAATAATCAGCATAATCAGCCCCAGTCAATGTAACTGAATCATATCCCTGAGCTTGAGTAGTTGGCAAAGGAAGAATCCCATCTCCTTGAGACTGAGCCATATGAGCAGTAGATCGATTATTCTGATTATTCCTTGGAGGTCGACCATGAAGGGCCCAACAAGTGTCACGTGTATGACCTCCCTTATCACAGTGAGTACAATGAAATTTGGATAATTTTTCTTTCCATTTTCGATTATCTCCTTGATGGTTATTTCTCTGTATAGCTAGTACAGATGACTCAATTTCAGGCTTAGTGGAGGAGATGCGAAGTAACCGAGCAAACACTTCATCGAGAGTAGGAATGACTGGACTAGCAAGAATTTGATCGCGTATTGAAGCCAAATCTCCCCGAAGCCCTATCAAGGCTAATACCATAAAGAATTTGTCTCTCTGATTTTCCTGTTCAGTGATACTTTCAGAAAACAGCATGAGAGAATTAAATTCATCTTTCAAAGTTTCAACTTGTCCCAAGTAGCTAGACATATCTTGAAAATTTTGCTGTAAATGGACAAGGTCAGACACAACTTTATAAATACGTTGAATATCATTAGTATACAATGTTTTTGCCTTTGTCCAGACTTTGTAGCATGTTTTGCAAGATTGAAAAAGAGTCAATAATTTTGGATCCAAAGAATGCCACAACAAACTACATAATTGTGCATCAATCTTAATCCATGTAGCCATATTCTTGTCATCAATGTCACTAGCAATTCTTTCTAAGTGATCACTATATCCTTGACCCATAAACCACAACTCAATAGATGCTGCCCATGAAACATAATTATCACTACCTTGTAGTTTAACTGTAGCGATTGTTGGAAGACTAGAAATAGATGAAATAAAAGGCTTTAGAGAACCTGAGATGTCAGACATGTTGAAGAGAGGTTGAAGAACCAGAGAAGACTGGGATGAACAGGGCTGCCTTTGAGTGCCGAAATATCGGAGAGGTCAGAACTGAAACCCTGATGGTACCAATGGAAAGAGGAAGCGCGGCCAAAAAATGGTACGTGAACAGTACGTGAACAGTACGTGAATAGTAACAGAAACAGAAACTCTATGGCTCTGATACCATGAAAAATTCAGGGAAAGAAGAGGAGAAAGAAGAAGAAAAAGAGAGTGAAGTCTGAATTACACAGCTTGATTATTCCCTCAAGCTAATGGGTATATATACTAAGTGTAGGATACAAAATAGGAAGTAAAATCAAATACAAATAAGAAAGTAATACAAATAAGGAAGTAGAATAATATATTTACAGCAGCAACATACTGATTTTTAGCCTAGAATTTAGCCTAGAATCATGCATCCTAGAACTTAGCCTAGAATCATGCATTAATATCTTAACAAATAGGAGCATATTCAAAATTAAAAATTAATTATATTATAAAAAATATATATTATATTTTAAAATTAAGAATTATTTATAAAGAAAAAAAAAAGAAAAGAAAATTTTAATCGTTCAACACAAAATTTCCTTCTACCTCCTAATCTTAGAATGAACAGAAGGTCAACTTGTTTTCTAAACCATAATTTCGATGGGCAAGTCATCTAAGAATTTTTTTTTTAAAATTTATTTGGGAACTAATTTTAATATAATTGTTCTTTTTATTTTATTTTTTCTCTGTCATTAATTTGATTGTGGAATTAAGTATAAAATTTGTTGTAAGATAATACTTCATCTGTTTCTAAATAAATGTCGTTTAAAATTTTTGTACAATAATTAATAAAAGTATTTAAAATATAGACAAATTACTATATTACCCTTAGATAATTAATATTTACCAATTATTATATGATATATAAAGCTTTAACTGAAAAAGTCAAATATTTTATAACAAAAACTCTAATCCAAAACAATATCTATTTAGAAACAGAGGAACATAGGTAAATATTTGGAAGTAGAGTAATTTGGATGTAAATTAGAAATTGGACGAAAAATATGCTTAAAAAGTGATTTTGAAATTATTTAACCAGCCAATTATGATCTGAGTAAATAAATAAATGTCATGAAATTTGCATTCAAGGAAAAAAAAAATGCCAGTCTTACCACACCATCCATGACCAGAACTACTAATTATAGGCTATGAGCCACTAACCTACCACAAATTATTTGACCATAAATCTTTTAATTTTTCAAAGTTAGGTGTGGACTCTTTTGAACTTTACTCTAATCAATTTTAGGAATATTTCAAATAGAAAGATGCAAACATTAATATTCTAATTCCTAATGACAATAATTTGATTTTTTTTTTTTTAAAGTGTACTCAATGGGTCCATAATTTCCTTGAAGCTCTCGAGTCATTTGCGTCAACACTTTGATTCATTTGGCAAAAGGTATGTATGCTTCCATCTTAATTTAGGTATATTGCAAATCTGCATCCCTTTGACTTGAAAATTCAACATGTACACATCATTTTCTCTTATAGGAATGCAACTATTCATTGTTAAATTTCTCACAAATCCGCTTATAATTATTCCTCTATTGTTTGTATCCGTCTCAAATTCAATAGTACAAATAATAAATCATAATCTTACAAATTTTAAAATCAAAGAGATAGTATTATGTAATTAAAGTTTAAACTAAGTAAACATGAATTGAACTTAAATATTATACCACAATATTTAATACAATACAATTAAAAATAAAAAAATTACATAATTATATAATCGAATGCGAATACTCAAAAAAAAAACTAAATCTATACCCTGCTCAAATTAATTTTATATATGGAATGGATTGATTGTTAATTCATAATAAACAAGACAGATCCAAATAATCGAATACCTTAAATAAAGATGTTTGACTCGTCCCCGCCCCGAACGAGACATTTTTTTATTTTTATCTTCTGTCCCGAATATTATTTATATTTATATATACTAAAATAAAATAAAACACTCATTTAAAATAATTTTTTTATCCAAACAATTATATAATTAACTAATTAATTAAAATTAAAAAATAAGATATCAGATCAATATCAAAGATCTCCATCCCTAAAAAATCTCCGTCCTCATATGATGTAGGAACGGGGATAAAAAAAAATAACAATGGAGAACATAGCAAGATTTCGTGGTAGGGAACGAGAATAAGGAACTCCACCTGTTGCCATGTCTAACCCTAAAATGCCTTCTGTTACCATCCCCGTACATCTTGCCATCTCATGAAAATGAATTTATCTATTTTTTTTAATTATAGCTATTTTTCATTTTAAGAGCTTGACTTTTTAATTGAATTTTTAACTGCGTTTATTTAGTGTTACTTGATAACAAATGTAAATGAATATGAAATATCGTATTTTAGCTTTTTAATATGCTTCTATCTAATTTTAAAATAAAATTAGAAAAAAATTACAAGTGAAAAAAATTCAATTCCAAGCATATTAATTAAAATTTTTTAATATACCTAAAACTAAAAAGTCATTCCGTCCATATAACTTTCAAATATTAATTAATTAATAATTATTAATATTAAAGAATAAATTTGAGCATAATCTGGAAATTGCTATTTCTTTTTGATAAAAATTATTAAGGTTGTAAATCTTATCAGACAAAAAATTTAGATACCATTAGAAACAAAATTACTCGAAAAAGCTAGCATTGTTTTGTTTATACATGAGAAGTGTCGGTAATGTGAACATAAATGTTCAAGTTGAAGACAGAGAAGACGTGAAAACACATAAAAGAGGGCCATGACGTGACGGGGACACGACTAATCCATATATGTAACTTATCTGTAGAATTTCAAGGAAAAAAAATACCATTTTTAATTATAAAATAACATAATTCCATCTCACACACTAAGAAAATAGAACTTTCAAGCAATGTAAGCAGATAACTTCGAGGACAAAAGCTTCCCAGTGGTTACTCCAGAAAAGTAAATAACAGTTCAATTATTTTTGAGGATTATCTTATATGAATTAGAAACAAATGAATGACTCTTCTTAATACGATTCAGTCATCAACTTATCAGCAGGTCAACCCGAGATTTAACATTAATTTCTAGTTCTACGTTAAAATGGATAAGCATACCAAGCTCCTGCCCATATTTATCTATCCAGAAAGAGAAACTCCCAAGTTTTTCTTGACATCAATGCCATGTTAATAGAGCTTGTCAATGGCTACTATGATTTGCTCGTTACCAAACACCGGATGATCATAAAACCATCTGGCCCCATCTAGAATGCATAAACCTACCACAAACTTTGTGTTGTACTGTGGAATTGGGGATGCAACATTGATAGAATTGAAGATTAATGAATTAATCAAAGCATGTAATTAGAAGATTAAGTTCATAGAAAACTCGATCTACTCGATCATTCAAATAAAGAACAAATTGGCAGAAATTTCAATGCGATTAGTAAGGAGCCAAAACAATGTTCAACCACAATTCTAAAAACACAAAAATAACTCCCTCAAAATTGAGAAGCACATAACACATTTTAACTTAGCTTATAAAACGAGTCACATGCAGATCCCTCTAATATGTCAATGTTCTCCGTCTGCTGTCTAGGAAACTTGTGACACTGCAGGGATGAAAAGGTGACAAGAGTTAGAACCAGGGTATGAGATAAAACCTCCATCTCAATGGAAGCAAAGGATCAAATAACCATGAGCAGAAAGAAGCATCAACTGCAGCTAATGCACACACAATCATATAATCTTTATATCAGATAAAAAAGATCAGCAAAGGACCAAAGTAGAAGTTTAAAATAAAAAATTAACTACATACAATGTTCCATATGATATTGAATACGCTTAATTTATATAACAGTATAAAAAGAAAATGCAAATGAGAACTTACAGAGTTACACTATTGCAACTTAATGTTTAGTTAAAGATATGAATTCCAAGGTTATACCAGCTAAAAGATACAAATGATTACAAGGTCATGGATTTCAATCAAATAACCAATAAACTCTATAAATCACAAAGCAAAGCATTTGCAAGAAATGAAAATCATGGAATAACATTTACAAAAACTAGGCTACATTTCTGACAAAAAGGATTTAATTAAAACCATCCTAGGTGGACATAAACTACCCCTTACATTAAGCACTTTAGGTAGGAAAAACAATAGCATAAAAAGCAATGAAAGTAATTAATAAACCCATTGCATGACCATCAACTGGCATTTTGTCACCAAATCACTTTTCAAAATCAAATTACAAATTGAATCATATGATATCATCTTCAAAATCATTTCCCATGTATTATTGCAGTCATATATAAACAAAAAAAAATTATGATATCATCTTCATAATCATTTTCCACATATAATTGGAGTCAGATAACCAAAAGTAGACGGAAGGGCAAGCTGTCCACAGAGACATTAAAACAAGATGTTATAGGTAAAAATTCTTGCACAAAACTACCATATCAGAAGCAAAAAAAGAAAATTTTATAAGAACCAACACACAATAAGTTATACCAAAATTAACAAATCCCAGAACGTATATCCAACCAAAGCATTATTGACTGGATAAATAGTACCTTATATGTTGCTGGGATACATGAAAACTCTAACCTTAGCTCCCTGCCATTGATAATATAAGTTGTTTGATTAGAATACCTGACACACAAAATCTTAAGCAGAGGAATCAGATCAATTATTCTTTTACAATACCATTGATTTTGGAGGCAGATTGGACTTGAACTTAGCTCGTACAACACCACTGTTACCATGGGGCCTGGTGACCTTGCCCCAAATGCAGCGATAGTGTGATCCATTCTTCTTTACCTTGGCCTTGTAGATATAAGCCATGCGCTTGCCAGCATACCAGGCCACTTCCTCCTTGGTGTTCACTCCCTCAATCTGGATCAATGATGTGTTTGGGTACTGATTTGACTTGGACCTAACAACCAAGCAGCAGTTAACCCCACATAAATTTCATATAGGAAGTCCCAAAATCCTCATCTCAGATATTTGCCCAGATTGAATTTCCTTCCCACATCATAGCAGAGCTAAACTCTTATAATGAAAGTCCGACTTGCTTTGCTTACATTAGTTCCACCAATGATATCAATATTAACTCAAAATACTTTTATGACAGACTCCACCAAACAAACAAATCCTCAATTGTCCCTAATATACCAAGCAAATCACCATCACTTTCTCTTGTATTAGCCTAGTTCTCTGGGCAGCAAAACACACTATAGAAACTAAGAGGTAACAACAATGAAATAGATAAAAAAGACAAAATGAATCTGAATCCTCAGTATGACATTCTTGACATAAAAATCAACTGTCAGATCTCTAATTAAACAGATTATCATAAAATGTTTTATCCCCTATTCTACTATTACGTTTTACCAAAAAGCAAAAAATCATCAAACAATAAAATATGATAATATTTTATAAAAATTCAGGATTTATTACCTTTTATATCCGAGGATGGTTCCTCTGACATAGAGCCTAAAGAAAAAAAGACAGAAAAGGGAAAAATTAAAATGAACATCAGCTTAGCAGATGAAAATTTTCTCCAAAATGAAAAATAGAGAGCCAGGGTTTTAATGAAAGGAATAGTTGAAATACGTAACATAAATGCAAGTAGAGATCACAGACCTGATTGGCTCCCCTTGGCGTCCCTTAACCATTTTCGATATCGGAGGCTAAGCACTCCTGTCGCTGAAAGTGGCTACGCTTGATGAGGTGCGAGAAAGATAGCTAAAACCCTAATTAGGTTTTTCTTGAGCTTATATAGAGGAAAGAGAAATTATGGATGCTGCATTTTCGAATCCAAACCCAGCTCTCTGTTATTGCGATAATCTTTATTTAGGCCCATAAAAAAAATTTAGCCCACTAGTGGCACATAGTCTAATTGTTACCGGATTATGCTATAAACTTATATTTATAATACATTCGTATATTATTTATTTAAATGATGTATAATTTTATTTTTTTAAATATTTAAAAAAATTATGAAGAATATTAGATATATAATGTAACATGAATATAAGTTCATGATATATTAGAATTTTATAAAATGAAAAAACAACAGTGAAAAATGAAATTCATAATTTGAATTGATTTATTTGAAAATTCTTAATTTTACTTCTAATAATATTTTATTTTATTGTTTACCTTAATATTATTTAAAAAATTTAAAAATACCGTATTAAGAATAAAATTAAGACGAAAAAAAACGTAATGAACAATTTTGAGATTTGTTGAATGATATTAGGATCAATTTTGGAGATTTTTTCAATAATGTTAGATAAAATGAAATAAAAACTTATTATGGATAAAGTTTGAGAATTTCTAAAAAGACTCTCATCCCAAATTAAAATTTCCATATTTTATTTCGTTTTTTCCCTTTTTTTTTCTTTTGGCATCTTAAAAAAATCAAGTGCCTCAAAACTCAAGAGCATCATTAATTAATCTTTTTGAAGTTAATATCGTCAAAGAAATCCCCAGCAAAATAATCATTGAAGCTAATATATTTTTCTTTATCATCATCATCAGCAAGAATATCATTTTCCTCTATTTTCTATCTAAATATACTCATAATTTTTTGTTAGAAAAAATATGTATAATAAAGTCTAATTCAATTTTGTTTTAGTCATGTAAAACACTTTTTTAAGAAAAATATTAGCCCTGCTCTATTGCTACTTGGGTTTATGATAATTTTAGGATAATCAAAATAAAACTAGAACTTATAAGCAGCAGACCTATAAACTTTCCTAATAACTAGTAAGAAAAAAATGATTGAAAAATAAGAAATTTGATTGCAGAAATAAAATGAGAAGAAAGAAAATTGTGTAAGTTTGTTTATGATGTAAGACAATTATTTATAGATATATGAACAATTATTCTGAAGAGACATAACCCTTAGAAATGATCACAAACAGTTTTAGAATGTTAAAAAACTATCAACTAGCCGTTGAGAATCTGTCACGTGCATGACAGTAGCTCCTCAAGTGTGCGCAGCAGAGGAGCTGATGCACGGTATTATTCCTCATGCGCACGACAAAAACATAGTGCCTAAATGCCTCAAATATCCATCTTTGTCATTTAAATATATGTCAAATTTAAAGTTTCCCTTCAAAAACTTTCACGAACCAATTTAAAATTTGTTTTGTGTAAATTTCTTTATAAATCTATTTGAACTTCCTTCATCTTCTTATGTGGGACAAGTTATCATATTGTTAACTATCTTTCCAACATTGTGAAAGGTAGAAATGTCAAATTGTGCAAAGAACTACATCGACAACTGCTCTGCCTACTCGACATGGAGATGAGTGTTTAAGCTAATAGAATCAAAAAATGGAAGAGGAAAAATGCTGATGAAAAGCTTGCAGGTAACTTTATTATGTAAAAGGGTTTGTTACTTGCCAAAGCTCCTTCATCCAGATGAATTTTGGGGAGGCGTATGTTTGTCGGATTGATGATGATGACATTTTTCACCATGTTTTACAAGGTTGAGTTTCTTTATAAGTTCCAAACATTGGAGAAATATCATCTCATTCATCCATTACTTATTAGAAAACAAAAATTTGAGCCTTAGAATTCCAAAACACATCCTTCATTACAGACAATAGACCCAACAACAGTAATTTATACAAATGCATCAATCGATCTAAAAAGGAAAATAATATGTTCAGTTTCTTTGCATTAATTTCTTTATATAAATTGTCAGCTAGTTCGTATTTTTTTAACAATTTAAAGAACTTTGAGCTACATTTTCAGAAAAATGTTAATACCACAAAAAGTAGCACTGGTCACAGGTTGTGAATCATCAGTTTCGATTTGTATATATATATATATATATATATATATATATATATATATATATATATATATATATATTAAGTCATATACATAAATCCAAAAAAAAAAGACTCGTTAAAGGGCATATACCATATGAGTGATATTAAAATAGGAGTGTTCTTTCATTTATAAGAAATGAGAGTAAAACTCATTTATAATTTAAGTAATGTGAGATAAATACACAAAAATGTGCATATAAATGTATTGTGATTTTATCTCATATTGCTTAAATTATAAAAGAGTTGTACTATTTTTCTTTATAAATTGGGAGAACATTTATTTTTTGGTATCACTAATGTGACACATATCACTTAATATGAACTTATTTTTCGTGGACTTATATATACAAGTTAATATATATATATATATATATATATATTGAATTATTTTTTTATTCTTTTAATTCAACTTATTCCAAATTGGAACAAGTGATTTTCAGTTCCACTTATCCCGAGCCACAATCCAGGCTGGACTTTGAACTAGCCTTGATAGGTCTGGTCTGGATTTGACCAAACCAATTTCAAACCTATTTGATGGGCCAGTCCGAGTCATGACCATCCCTACACAAATGACTTCTTTCTAGTTCAAGCTAATGGAGGGTTTAATCAAATGAAAAATGGGGTAAGAAACCAGATTTGATTGATCATAAGTTATAATTTTTTACAATTGAAATTGTCATGACTGAAGATAAATGTCATTTTAGTCTTTCCTTCTTTAGACAATGGTTCCTTTTAGACAAATCCCAGATGAGTATAAATTTCCTTCTTTTTTTTTGCATAAAGGTGTAATAAAATTAAATAAAATAAATATTGATTGTGAAAAAGTGAAATTGATTGATTCAGTGAATTTAAAGATATCTTTGATTGGAAGAATTTTGTTGAACTTCTAAAATATAATATTCAAGTTGCAGAATCTCTTCATAGAGAATTTGCATCAATAAAGTCATTAAAGAAACATCTTGTCTCTTGGTCCACAATATGTTTTGAAAGGTCACAACTTCAAATAAGAGAAACTATAAATATGAATAAATGATTGTTGTATTTGCTATATTATTTTTAAAATTATTGCTAAAGCCATTCAATTTTTTTCACAATTAAAATTAACTTGTGGTTTTAATAAGTATGTAACTTGTCATCTGTGTTTTTCTTAATTTGTTTCTAAGGTAAAATGAGATTAATAGACTACAAATCTAAAGTTGTATATCAATATATTATACTCAAAATTTAATTTTTGGATTTTGGAGGGCAAGCTGATATTTCATCAATAATTTTTGAAAATCTGGGAAATAAGTTAGGCGATAGATTTAAGAATAATGGTCAACAATCTAAGTTTGGTATCTTATATTCGGCTAAAAAAAATTTGAGAATAGGATTTTGCATATTGTAGGATTTCTAATATGTCAAATTTGTTATTATTTTGAATTTTTTCTATTTTTTAAATAAAACATTTTATATTCCAAAAAATGCTATAATTACAGAAATATAATTATTTTTTGAATTTTATTCCTCTTATTTATGGAATCACACCAAACGTAAAAATAAAATTTTAATTCTTATTACATAAACGTATAATTAAAAAAATTGAAAATCCAAAACAATAATTTAGAAATAGGATTATATTCTTCACTATTTTGGTATACCAAATGTGCCCCGATAATCCATTAATAAAATTAATTATCTTAATGTTAATTTTTTTATTTAGATTATGTTCATTTAATTATTTATAGGTCAATCCAATAAGTTATTGGCTCAATTCATTAATAGATTTTTGAATCGATCAAATTTAAATAAAAAGAAATTTGGGCTTTGTTTAACTCAATAACTACAATACCAATTACAAGTATGAGAAAGACATGCTAACTTTTACAAACAACCATCACAATCTAAGCATTGAAGAGTATGGATCTGAGATGCTTACAATTTCACCTAAAACCAATTGGTGATTGGAAAGATGTTATCATTAGTCTTATCTTGTATAGCCCAAGCGTTCACAATATTCAACTGTGACTTGACCCCATACTAGAGCCTCCGCCACAAGACAATTGTTGTTGCACATTAGCCAACAATCTCTCTCTTAGCAATTGCTCTTACTAGAAATTGAACTCATGACCTCGGCTCTAATACCAGTTGTGGACAACAAGCGTTTACCATTTCATCTAAAAGTAATTGGTAATAAGAAAAGCATTATCATTAGTCTTATTTTGTATGACACAAATGCCCACGATATTGATTATGACTTGATCCTATACTAGACAATTATTGTCATACCTTGGCCAATAAAAAGGATAAATAACTAATGAGAATGAGGTATAAAGTAAAGCATTTGAAAGAAAAAATTAATGGTAGACTTGAAGGATTATGCCCCATGACCCCAAGAGAGATTTTTATGTTCCTTAAGGCATTGAGATATCCTTATGATACAAAAACTTATAGGCAGGATGGGGTTAAAGCACTTAAAGCTAAGTACCCCAAATGTACATACTCATTACACTATAACAACTAATGAATAATTGAAATCTTTTAATAACTATCTCAACCAACCTGCTGCACTAGATTATGTTGTAACAGTTGAAAATAATATTTTTGTTTCTAGCTATGATGACAATTTGGCCAAGGCAGTTAGAGGTCATAGACAATTTTAGAAAAACCATTAGTCCTTATAAGTAAGTGCTTTCATTTTTTTTATAAGACAATCCATTATTAACTTGGTATGTGAGTAAAAATAAGGATCAGACCTATTAAATTATTAAAGAGAGAGCTTTCTTTGTTATTGCTGGTATAATTTTGTAAGATTGATAAACCATCTAGACAATGCTATAATCTTGCTATATTCTCAATGAAAATAAAAAAATACATAGAGATAGAATGTGAGCTCCTTATGGGAGATATACTATGAATTTTTGTGCAAATTATTTTTTCTGCTGCATTTTGTGGAATTTCAAAGACAAGAAATTTGCAAACAATAAGCTTGGTAAATATAATAAGGAGCGCAGTTTGAATAGGTATAAATTAGTGAATTGAAGACTAACCCATATGGCTGAAATAGCCAAATCTAACAAAAGTAGAGAGGATTTGCATAATGTTTTTACTCTACTAGTTGTAGTATTAGCCAAGTTTTGTAGCATAGCATAGAATAAATGAACAAATGTGTACATTGATTGTGAATGTGATCATAACTCGTCACCCATAAAATAAAATAAGAAAACAAAAAAATCATTTAATTATACTGACCTTAAGGATGATTGTTTACTTAGGTTTTGTTGATATTTTCATAACAAATTTCAGATTTACTGACCTGAATTTTAACAAGGGAAGTCAATCATATTCATTGCCTAAGTGACATCAACAAATACATGATTATGATAAAAAAAATTTCTCTAGAGAAGTTACATATATTGAATAAGCTTAATCAATTATTATCTTACCTCTAAAATAAATATGTGATGAACCATAACTATATATAAAAAAAGTTAAATAATTAATGTGATTCAATTTCTAATTAAAAATTAATTACGTTGCCCTAAAAAAAGAATAAAATAGATTTTATTATTCTATTTTGTAAATTATTTTGTTAGTCAAATTAGTTAAATGATCAAGTATTGGCTAGAGTGTGTAAATTAGAGGTGTTAAAATGGATTATAATACATAAATTTAATTTGTAAAATATGTAAAATTAGTGAGTTAATATTGAATATATACGAGTTTGTATATATAATGAGTTGACCCATTTATGACACGATTCAAAATAAATCATGTAATAGATTAATACGCGAATATGTTATAATTATTTAATTTTTATGTGTTATATTATATCGTATCAATCCAACTTATTTATAATATGAATAAATTTGTAGTAATTTTAAGTCCAACGTGTCAATTTGCAAAAATATTTAAATATATAATACATTTATACATTGTAATAAAATTGAACAAATTATAGATAATCCACTGAGATTTTAACAAATTACAATAAAAAATAAATTTTTAAAAAACTAATAGTGCACACTCTGTCATTTGAGATAAAGTCCATTTATTTGATAATGTATAAATTTCAAACATTATAATGCACTACACCATATGATTTTTTTTAAGATTTTATGTATAGTCTAATAATTTTTTTATAAGAGTTTAAGGTTTCTGCTCGTTATCGATGACTATAATTGCAATACAATCAGTACATTCAAATCTTAACATTTTTAATTGTTATCTCAAACGATATTTTTATCAAATGACATGAGATGCTTTAAAAATTTGTTTTTGTTTATCAAAATCAAAATCTCATAAGGTTATTTGTAATTTGTCCATTGAAAATTGATAACCCTAAATCAAAATTCATGGCAGCGCGTATTAATCGCTCAAACTGCAATAAGTTGGTCGATCACATATTAAAGAAAATACCAGTAGTACTGCATATGTTTGTGGTAGATTTTTTTACAAGGAACACTTGATCAAACACTTCTCTTACCCTTGAAAAGTTCAGTATTCAAAACATATTGAAATCTTCCCCAAAATACTCCATAAGTGTCTTAGCTCGACAGCAAGAGATTGAGTGTGACGATGTTTTGTTAATTATGTGTGTTTTCTGTTGTATGGTTCAATTGTGAAGCTTTAACATATTTTTCAAGTGAATATATATATATATATATATATATATATATATATATATATATATATATATATATGCGAGTGAGCAACTTTAACTTCGCTTCTCAAAGTCACTGTAAAGATTACGATAAAAAAAGTTAAAGGTTATAAAAAGATTTAATTTAGAGTGAAATTCTACCAAAGAAATCTACTAGTTTATGCACCATAAAAGTTATCTTTAAGACTTTCCCTTGATAATAAATCATAAACCAAAAGAAGATTGTTGTCCTGAAAACAGTGCCCAAAAGAGAAATAATATTTTTATAATTTATGGTGGTAATAGGCTCAATTTCTAAAACAAATTCCTTCAATGCATCTTTAGATAGCTTTAAGATCTTTGCATCAAGTTATTTGCTATCGAGAAGATAGCCTTTATAAACCTGACTACTGCCTCCTTTACCTAAATTCTATGAGTTAGATTACATTAAAAAAAAAAAAGAGGAAACTTTAACATTCCATTTTGGGGAAAAAAAAGAACACTTATCATGAGATGATTTAGTTCATTAGAAAAGTAGGAAAAAACAATTCTATAAGACTAAAAGACACTATAGATGGAGGGGAATGTCATTTTTTCTCTACGCATCATGTAAAAGTAAAAGATAAAATATTATATGCTGTAAAGCTAATTTATGCCATTTCTTAAAGGCAACAGAAATGGAAGCCATAGTGCCAATAGTGCATGAGTTGCTAATAATTATCTTGAAAGAGAGAGTTGCTCAATGCTCCTTCATTAAAAAACTAAGCAACAGGCCTAACTATTAAAGCCTTTGCCTATTCCAATTTATTATTATTATTATTTTTATTTTCCATTCTCTCTTTAACTCAATGTACAACATTGATAATCCAATATATATGAAGTAAGAAGAAAAAAATTTAATTACATTTTTTGCTCAAAAATTTTTATTTTTGCTTCAAGTTGTCGACTACCAACCAGTTCCTAGAAGCTAGTATTTGGAGGATTTATGAAGTGTTTGGAATTTCTGTTAGATATTCAAAAACTATGTTTAAATTTTTTTCGATTTAATTGACCAATTTTTTTTAATTTTTTCTAAACTATTTTTCTCAAATGTGTTTATGAAAAAAATACCTATTTATCTGCTTAAAAACAGTTTTTAAAACTCAAAAAATTTAAAAATAAATTTTTTTCTCTAAAAGCGCTTATAGCAAATATAATACCAAACGGGTTCTTATTGACTTAGACTTCACTTTACTTGCGAGGAATTCATCAAATTGATGGACAACCAAAATGACAAAAGCATTTTCAGCTAACGTCAAAAAAAAAAATAAAAGGCTATCAATAAAGATATTGAAACTGATATTCTTTCTCATGAATATGCTGCAGTCATCAAAAATTAAAAAAATGAATATATATATATATATATATATATATATATATATATATATATATATATATATATATATATATATATATAAACAAATAGCAAAAGTAAATGAGAAATGTTTCTCCAAATTTGTAAGCAACATAATTTAATCATTGAAAAATAATTTAGAAATTCAAGAAGAAAAAAATCAAAGGCTACAAATATATATACCTGTCAACGAAGATCGTCTTGTCTTTCGCAGCAACAAATAATAAGATGGAGTGAATACGAATAACATGAAGATACTAAAAGTGCAAAGTCTGGAAAATATATTACAATCATGAACTAAGGCATATCAGTGTAAAGATCACAGAGACTTGCAGACAATAAGGATCATATCAGTGTAAGACAAAGACAATAGGAAAATGAACACATTTTGCCTCTTTTCTTCTAACAAAATAGGCACAAATTTATAGGTAAAGGCAAGCATCATTTATAGGTAAAAGTACACTCAATCCATGAGAAAAAGACCCAGACTTTGATTACTTCTGTTAGTGTATTCAAATGTCGTACCTATTCCATCATTTGAAGCACCATATAGAATTCCTCTTAGTAAGATAACTGCTCATCTCCCTATGTCTTTTGTAATTCACAAGGCTTGATTGAACTAAAAGAATCCAAGATTAGAAGAAAAATAATAATAACAAAAATGAAAGCATAAATTAGAGAAACAATAACCAGATAGAGTGGAAATGGAGAATTCATCTAGTTGACAAATAAATTGAGCAACAATTGCTCTACGCCATTTCTGCAAACAATAAAAAAATTTCTCTAGAGAAGTTACATATATTGAATAAGCTTAATCAATTATTATCCTCTCCCTCTAAAATAAATATGTGATGAACCATAACTATATATAAAAAGTTAAATAATTAATGTGATTCAATTTCTAATTAAAAATTACTTACATTTCCCTAAAAAAAGAATAAAATATATTTTATTATTCTATTTTGTAAATTATTTTTTTAGTCAAATTAGTTAAATGATCAAGTATTGGATAGAGTGTGTAAATTAGGGGTGTTAAAATGGATTATAATACGTAAATTCAATTTGTAAAACAAGCAAAATTAGTGAGTTAATATTGAATATGTATGAGTTTGTATATATAATGAGTCGATTCATTTATGACACGTTTCAAAATAGATTGTGTAATAGAATAATACGCAAATTTATTATAATCATTTAATTTTTACGTGTCATATTATATCGTATCAATCCAACTTATTTATAATATGATTAAATTTGTAGTAATTTTAAGTCCAAAGTGTCAATTTGCAAAAATATTTAAATATATAATACATTTAGACATTGTAATAAAAATGAACAAATTATAGATAATTCACTGAAATTTTAACAAATTATAATAAAAATTAAAAAATTAACAATACACATTTTGTCATTTGAGATAAAATTCATTTATTTGATAATGTATAAATTTCAAATATTGCAAAACAATACACCATATGATTTTTTTTCATGTTTGGGATATTTTTGTGTGACTTTTTTAGGATTTTATGTATGATCTAATGATTTTTTATAAGAGTTTAGAGTTGCTGCTCATTATCGATAAGTATAATTATAGAGCAGCCAGTACATTTAAATTTCAACTTTTCTAATTGTTATCTCAAACAATATTTTTATCAAATGACATAAAATGCACTATAAATTTTTTAAAAATTGTTTTTGTTTATCAAAATTAAAATCTCATAAGGTTATTTGTAATTTGGCCATTGAAAATTGATAACCTTAAATCAAAATTCATGGCAGCGGGTGCAGTATAAATCGCTCAAATTGTCGATCACATATTAAAGAAAATACCAGTAGTACTGCATAAGTTTGTGGTATATATTTTTACAAGGAACACTTGATCAAACACTTCTCTTACCCTTGAAAATTTCAGTATTCAAAACATATTGAAATCTTCCCCAAAATACTCCACAAGTGTCTTAGCTCGACAGCAAGAGATTGAGTGTGACGATGTTTTGTTAATTATGTGTGTTTTCTGTTGTATGGTTCAATTGTGAAGCTTTAACATATTTTTCAAGTGAATATATATATATATATATATATATATATATATATATATATATATATTGTTGAAATATGACAATCCCACATCGGAAAGAGATGATTTTTCCACCATAGCATTAGGCTATAAAAGGACTTCATCCCCTCTTAACAATTCATCCCAAAAACCACCAATCTCTCTACTTCTAAGATTGGTTGTATTTTTCCTCTCTATCTTGTAATATTTCACTTTGTAATATTTCTTTGAAATAGTGAAATATTATTTTAGTAGTGTCCGAGGACGTAGGCATAATTGGCCGAACCTCGTTAAATTCTGGTGTTCCTTTTATTTCTATTTAATAGCTATTGTCGGGTCTTTTACTTTGTGATATATTGTGCTTTAAATTATCTTAGAAAAATTCTGTCACCAAGACTCAAGAGTCTAAGGAAGTTGGTTTTTAAGGGAGACCATTTGTGACTCCACCAACTACCTGGGAATTTTTCTTTGTCTTAATTTTTGGCACAATTATTCATTTTGGTGGAAACTAACCCGATTTCCACAACAATTGGTATCAGAGCCAAGGTTACTGAGTTATATGCTCTGTGGTTGCGGCGTAAGCTGATCTTCCACATCAGAAAGGTTTCCTTGGATTCTTGGGTATTCCGCATTTGAAAGCTATTAAATAGTCTTAAAAAGGAAATGGCAAGAGACGGACAAAAATCCACAATGGACACAACAGCTTCTACTTCATCAATTTTGGCGAGAACTGCTGTGGCAAATACGAGAATTGCAGTGGAGATTTTTGATGGTACAGGCCATTTCGGCATGTGGCAAGGTGAAGTTCTAGACGCCTTATTTCAGCAAGGCTTAGACATTGCCATTGAGGGAGAAAAGCCAGAAGGTGCAGATGAGAAAGAATGGAAGACAATCAATCGTTTGGCATGTGGTACAATTCGATCGTGCCTGTCCAGAGAGCAGAAGTATGCCTTTTGTAAAGAAACTTCTGCAAGTAAATTGTGGAAGGCACTGGAGGAAAAATTCTTGAAAAAGAGCAGTCAAAATAAGCTTCATATGAAGAAAAGACTGTTCAGATTCACATATGTTCCTGGTACCACGATGAATGATCACATCACCAATTTCAATCAACTTGTAGCAGATCTGATGAACTTGGATGTGACATTTGAAGATGAAGATTTGGCCCTAATGCTGTTGGGATCCCTTCCTGAGGAGTTTGAGTTTCTAGAAACTACTCTACTCCATGGGAAAGCTGAGGTGTCTCTTAGTGAAGTATGTGCTGCACTATACAGCTATGAATTGAGGAGAAAAGACAAGAAGGATAGCACCAGTGGAGCAGCTGAAGCTTTGATAGTAAGAGGCCGTTCGAAAAATAAGAACAGGGGAAAGAAAGATAGATCAAAGTCCAGAGTGGGCAAAGATGAATGTGCCTTTTGTCGAGAAAAGGGGCACTGGAAGAAAGATTGTCCTAAGTTGAGAAGCAAATCTGGCAAAGGCAAGTCTGTTGCAGATTCAAATGTAGCTGAATGTGATGATTCAGATTTTTCATTAGCATTGATGTCATCAATAAGCAGTTCGACTGCTTGGATCCTGGATTCAGGCTGTAGCCACCATATGTGTCCCAATCGGGAATGGTTTTTCGATTTTAAAGAAATTGAAGGTGGAGTTGTCTATACAGCAAATGACAGCCCTTGCAAAACAACTGGAATTGGTTCAATCCAATTGAGGAATCGTGATGGATCAATCAGAACTCTGACAGACGTAAGATATGTGCCCAGTCTGACGAAAAACCTCATTTCTATGGGAATCCTTGGGAGAAAGGGTTTCACTATAATCATTAAAAATGAAGTAATGAAGGTTATATCTGGAGCACTTGTGGTGATGAAAGGAGTTCAAAGGAGCAACAACTTGTATTACTATGAAGGCAATACAGTTGTTGGAACAACAGCAGCAGTTTCTAGTGATGACCATGAGCTAGAAATAACCAGATTGTGGCATATGCGCTTGGGGCATGCAGGCGAAAAATCCTTGAAACTTCTGGCGAATCAAGGATTATTGCAAGGAGTGCGAACCTGCAAATTAGACTTCTGTGAGCATTGCATCAAAGGGAAGCAGACGAGAGTGAAGTTTGGCACTGCAATCCATGATACCAAGGGTATTCTGGATTATGTTCACTCAAATGTATGGGGTCCTTCCAAAACTGCTTCAATGGGAGGTAAACACTACTATGTTACCTTTGTTGATGATTGTTCAAGAAGAGTATGGGTGTATACAATGAAGACAAAGGATGAAGTGTTGGAAGTTTTTCTCATCTGGAAGAAGATGGTAGAAACTCAGACGGGCAGAAAGATCAAGTGTCTTCGAACAGACAATGGCGGAGAGTACACAAGTGATCCCTTCATGAAAGTTTGCAGAAATGAAGGAATTGTTCGACATTTCACTGTCAGAAATACACCACAACAGAATGGGGTGGCTGAACGCATGAACCGAACTCTACTGGAGAAAGTTCGGTGTATGTTGTCTAATGCTGGATTAGGCAGACAGTTTTGGGCTGAGACTGTAACATACGCATGTCATCTCATTAATCGTTTGCCATCAACTGCTATCAATGGCAAAACACCTTTGGAGGTGTGGTATGGAAAACCTGCTACAGATTATAATTCCTTACATGTGTTTGGTTCCACTGCATACTATCATGTTAAGGAATCAAAGTTAGATCCAAGGGCAAAGAAAACTATCTTTATGGGGATATCCTCTGGTATCAAAGGATATCGACTATGGTGCCCAGAGACGAAGAAAATAATCTTTAGTAGAGATGTTACCTTTGATGAGTCTACCATGTTAAAGGTAACAAAGGAACAGACTGATGGTTCTCCACAGCAGGTGGAGGAAACTCCCAAACAGGTGGAGTTTGATAGAAGAAGAATTGTTGATCCAGCAATTGTAGAGTCTGATAAAATTACTCCTACGGAAGAAGAGGAGATAATGGTAGAAAATGGATCAGATGAGGAAGCAGAGGTTTCAGCACAAGAACCTCCTCAGCAACTTGAGCCAATTGCACTACGAAAGCCGAAAAGGAAGATTAAGAAACCTGCTCGACTTGAAGATATGACTAATTATACATCTTCAGTAGATGATGAGATTCCTTCCACTTATTGTGAAGCTATTCAAAGCTCAGAAGAAGAAAAGTGGAGAAAGGCTATGGAAGAAGAGATGCAGTCCCTTGAAAAGAATCAGACATGGAAGCTAGCAAGTCTGCCAAAGGGAAAGAAAGCGATTGGCTGTAAATGGGTTTATGCAAAGAAAGACGGATTTCCTGATAAGAATGATATCCGCTACAAGGCAAGATTGGTAGCTAAAGGTTACGCTCAGAAGGAGGGAATTGATTATAATGAAGTGTTTTCTCCAGTTGTAAAACATTCCTCCATTAGAATACTGTTGGCCTTGGTAGCACAATTTGATCTGGAACTAGTTCAGCTTGATGTAAAAACTGCATTTTTACATGGAGACTTAGAAGAAGAAATCTACATGACTCAGCCAGAAGGATTTAAAGTTGCTGGAAAAGAAAATTTGGCGTGCAAGTTGAGCAAATCGTTGTATGGATTGAAGCAATCTCCAAGACAGTGGTACAAACGATTTGACAAGTTTATGATAAGGCAGAAATACACAAGAAGCAAATATGATCATTGTGTATATTTACGCAAGCTACGGGATGGTTCCTTTATCTATCTCCTCCTTTATGTTGATGATATGCTGATAGCTTCAAAAGATGAAGGAGAGATTCAGAAGTTAAAAGCTCAACTAAATCAGGAATTTGAAATGAAGGATTTAGGGGAAGCTAAGAAGATTCTCGGTATGGAGATATGCAGAGACAGAAAATTGGGGAGACTTTGTTTGACTCAGAAACAATATCTGAGAAAAGTACTAAAGCGTTTTGGGATAAATGAGAATACAAAACCAGTTAGTACTCCACTTGCTCCTCATTTTAAGCTCAGTGCATCTTTATCTCCGAAAAGTGATGAAGAACGAGAATATATGTCAAAGGTTCCATATGCAAATGCTGTTGGTAGCTTGATGTATGCAATGGTGTGTACGAGGCCTGACATTTCACAAGCAGTTGGAGTTGTGAGCAGGTACATGCATGATCCTGGCAAAGGACATTGGCAAGCTGTGAAATGGATTCTACGGTATATTCAGAATACTGTAGATGTTGGTATAATGTTTGAGCGGGATGAGAAAAGTGGTCAATATATAGTTGGATATTGTGATTCCGACTATGCAGGTGATTTAGACAAACGTCGATCTACTACCGGTTATGTGTTCACACTTGCAAAGGCACCGGTTAGTTGGAAGTCCACCTTACAGTCAACAGTTGCTTTGTCTACAACAGAGGCAGAGTACATGGCAGTTTCAGAAGCTGTTAAGGAGGCAATTTGGCTTCAGGGGTTGTTGAATGACTTGGGAATTGGTCAGAAGCATGTCAAAGTGCATTGTGACAGTCAAAGTGTTATTTGTTTAGCAAAGAATCAAGTTTATCATACAAGGACGAAGCATATCGATGTTCGATATCATTTTGTACGGGAAATTCTTGAAGATGGTGGGATACTTCTTCAGAAGATTTTGACTGCTGAAAATCCCGCAGATATGGCAACGAAAGTTGTGACAAGTGTCAAGTTCCAACATTGTTTGGACTTGATAAATGTTATTAGAATTTGAAATTGGGCGCTTTGAAGCGCATTTGGAGACATTACTGAAATTTGTAATATAAGAGTTTAGAGGATGTTTGTTTGGAATTGTGAGATTGTCAAGGTGGAGATTTGTTGAAATATGACAATCCCACATCGGAAAGAGATGATTTTTCCACCATAGCATTAGGCTATAAAAGGACTTCATCACCTCTTAACAATTCATCCCAAAAACCACCAATCTCTCTACTTCTAAGATTGGTTGTATTTTTCCTCTCTCTCTTGTAATATTTCACTTTGTAATATTTCTTTGAAATAGTGAAATATTATTTTAGTAGTGTCCGAGGACGTAGGCATAATTGGCCGAACCTCGTTAAATTCTGGTGTTCCTTTTATTTCTATTTAATAGCTATTGTCGGGTCTTTTACTTTGTGATATATTGTGCTTTAAATTATCTTAGAAAAATTATGTCACCAAGACTCAAGAGTCTAAGGAAGTTAGTTTTTAAGGGAGACCATTTGTGACTCCACCAACTACCTGGGAATTTTTCTTTGTCTTAATTTTTGGCACAATTATTCATTTTGGTGGAAACTAACCCGATTTCCACAACATATATATATATATATATATATATATATATATATATATATATATATATATATATATATATATATATATATATATATATATATATATATATATATATATATATATATATATATATGAGTGACCAACTTTAACTTCGCTTCGCAAAGTCACTGTAAAGATTACGATAAAAAAAAGTTAAAGGTTATAAAAAGATTTAATTTAGAGTGAAATTCTACCAAAGAAATCTATTAGTTTATGTACCATAAAAGTTATCTTTAAGACTTTCCCTTGATAATAAATCATAAACCAAAAGAAGATTGTTGTCCTGAAAACAGTGCCCAAAAGAGAAATAATATTTTTATAATTTATAGTGGCAATAGGCTTAATTTCTAAAACAAATTCCTTCAATGCATCTTTAGATAGCTTTAAGATCTTTGCATCAAGTTATTTGCTATCGAGAACATAGCCTTTATAAACCTGACTGCTGCCTCCTTTACCTAAATTCTAAGAGTTAGATTACATTAAAAAAAGAGGCAACTTTAACATTCCATTTTGGGGAAAAAAAAGAACACTTATCATGAGATGATTTAGTTCATTAGAAAAGTAGGAAAAAACAATTCTATAAGACTAAAAGACACTATAGATGGAGGGGAATGTCATTTTTTCTCTACGCATCATGTAAAAGTAAAAGATAAAATATTATATGCTGTAAAGCTAATTTATGCCATTTCTTAAAGGCAACAGAAATGGAAGCCATAGTGCCAATAGTGCATGAGTTGCTAATAATTATCTTGAAAGAGAGAGTTGCTCAATGCTCCTTCATTAAAAAACTAAGCAACAGGCCTAACTATTAAAGCCTTTGCCTATTCCAATTTATTATTATTATTATTTTTATTTTCCATTCTCTCTTTAACTCAATGTACAACATTGATAATCCAATATATATGAAGTAAGAAGAAAAAAATTTAATTACATTTTTTGCTCAAAAATTTTTATTTTTGCTTCAAGTTGTCGACTACCAACCAGCTCCTAGAAGCTAGTATTTGGAGGATTTATGAAGTGTTTAAAATTTCTGTTAGATATTCAAAAAGTATGTTTAAATTTTTTTCGATTTAATTGACCAATTTTTTTTAATTTTTTCTAAACTATTTTTCTCAAATGTGTTTCTGAAAAAAATACTTATTTATCTGATTCTCTCAAAAAACAGTTTTTAAAACTCAAAAAATTTAAAAATAAATTTTTTTTTATCTAAAAATGTTTTTAGCAAATATAATACCAAACGGGTTCTTATTGACTTAGACTTCACTTTACTTGCGAAGAATTCATCGAATTGATGGACAACCAAAATGACAAAAGCATTTTCAGCTAACGTCAAAAAAAAAATAAAAGGCTATCAATAAAGATATTGAAACTGATATTCTTTCTCATGAATATGCTGCAGTCATCAAAAATTAAAAAAATGAATATATATATATATATATATATATATATATATATATATATGCAAACAAAGAGCAAAAGTAAATGAGAAATGTTTCTCCAAATTTGTAAGCAACATAATTTAATCATTGAAAAATAATTTAGAAATTCAACAAGAAAAAAAATCAAAGGCTACAAATATATATACCTGTCAACGAAGATCGTCTTGTCTTTGGCAGCAACAAATAATAAGATGGAGTGAATATGAATAACATGAAGATACTAAAAGTGCAAAGTCTGTAAAATATATTACAATCATGAACTAAGGCATATCAGTGTAAAGATCACAGAGACTGGCAGACATCAAGGATCATATCAGTGTAAGACAAAGACAACAGGAAAATGAACATATTTTGCCTCTTTTCTTCTAACAAAATAGGCACAAATTTATAGGTAAAGGCAAGCATCATTTATAGGTAAAAGTAAACTCAATCCATGAGAAAAAGACCCAGACTTTGATTACTTCTGTTAGTGTATTCAAATGTCGTACCTATTCCATCATTTGAAGCACCATATAGAATTCCCCTTAGTAAGATAACTGCTCATCTCCCTATGTCTTTTGTAATTCATAAGGCTTGATTGAACTAAAAGAATCCAAGATTAGAAGAAAAATAATAATAACAAAAATGAAAGCATAAATTAGAGAAACAATAACCAGATAGAGTGGAAATGTAGAATTCACCCAGTTGACAAAGAAATTGAGCAACAATTTCTGTGTCATTTCTGCAAACCATAAAAAGATATATTTTTTTAGTGAAATTAAGGATTAAATTGGGTCTAACTAAATTTTTTAATGTGAAAGACAAAACACCTTCCGATTCAAATCGCGAATAGTTGGTGGGAATGGACTTAGGGATGGCAAATTAAGGATTATATATATCTCCCGTACTAATCCCACCCCAAAAATGTATTTATATAATTTATATATATAATAATAATTTATATTTTAATATAATTAATATTTTAAAAATAATAATAAAATAAAAATATAATACTTATTTTAATTAAAAAATATTTTTTTATTTAAAAAATTATATAATTAACTAATTAATTAAAATTAAAAAATTAAAAGAATAATTTTAGCATTAAAAAAATTTAATAAAATTAAGGGATTGGGGCGGGATCGCCATCCCCGTGTGGTGCGGGAACGGGGATTCAAAAAAATTTTCCGTCGGAGTTCGGGGCGGAGTCGAGATACGGGGGCGGGAGTCGGGGACAGGGACAGGGAACTCCGCTCTGAATCCATCCCATTGCCATCTCTAAATGGACTAAAAATTGAAGTTGAAAGAGCAGCGATATCTTTCTACCACAATGACCCCCATTAGATCTAATCGCGGGGATGGGGATTCAAAAAGTTTTTATGTCGGAGTTCGGTGAGGAGTAGAGATACGGGAGCGAGGGTCGGGGACGGGGACAGGGATAGGGAACTCTGCTCTGAATCCGTCCCATTGCCATCTCTAAATGGACTAAAAATTGAAGTCGAAGGAGCAGCGATATCTTTCTACCACAATGACCCCCATTAGATTTAATCGCTTACCCTCTCTGCTTCAACCTTCAACTACTACCAACAAACTCATTTTCAATCTCTTGACCTGCAATCAGGTCACCTCTCATCATCAACAAACCATGCCTCACTGCCTATCATCAACATCATCTCTAATCCAAGCAAATCTAGAATAGATCAATAGCACCCATCAACAACTATAACTATAATTAGAAAAATTAAAAAGTTTGCAAGTAATCAAAATTGAGCAATCAAAATCTCAAAATCCAAAAATTTACTCATATTTAAAGAAGAAAGAGACAAATAACTGAAAGTCTAAAATAAAATATCAATTCAGATTTATGATGAATAACGGCCTAGATGAAGAAGAAAGGGACGAATCCTCACTGCTGCCACAGAGGAGGGTAAGGGAAGAGATAACAAAATTGCACTTTTGTCGAATGTTTTATGTAAACGGATTGTGCAAAATGGTATCATTTTGTAAATGGGGGTTTTTGGAAAATCTGCTACTCTAATATTGGTTTTAATGTATTTAAATAGATGTGTTTGGTGTTACACGCTCAAAGGCAAAGGTCCTTTGCTATAACTTGATAAAAGGAAGATGAAATTGGTGATTATGCACAATTATTATTTATAAAGCTAAACAAAGTAGAAGTGATGATATCCAGGTCATATCATATTATGACTCTAATATAATATGAAAATTAAATATATTATATGTGTTGTGTTTATATAATCTATTTAATATTTGTATCATATTAGGGTTGATATAATTAATAAATTTGTTATGTTATTATTGATTCTAATAGTGTCAACATAGTAGATTGATTCATTAATTCATTTTGACACTTTTAATTTTAATCGCATCGGTTTGGCCCAAACCCAAATCCAAACTGAACCGGATCGGACCGCGCCATATATTTTGGTAGGATCGTGCTTCTGATTCTGAATCTGACTGTTGCTTAAAGAAGGGTTTAGAACTCGTATTCCGGTACTCGTTCGCCATTTTCAGTTACTTCAAGCTCCGTAAACGCTTCTTCAGTGCCAGAAATTTTCAAGGTTAGTTATAGATAAGCGCCTTCTCTCTTTCTTTCTGCTAATTTCAAGTCTGTTTGGTTCCTCCATGGTTTATTATTGCGGAATCTCTGGCTCGCACCCTTATCTTTGATTTTCTGTCTCCCTCCGCTTTCTGCAGCTCGCTTTAGGTACTTTGTTTATCTGTCCATCAAGTTTTTAGCTAGGAAACCTGATAATCTGAAAATGGTGTATTTCAATTGAATGCTGCAAGTGTATTTCTGATTTGATCTTTCGATATAATTCTAATGTCTACTTATTTGTATGTTCTTGTGATTAATTCACAAATTCAATTGCTTGATGATTATTTTCGTTTAATTTCCCTTGAAATGGGTAATTGATGCAAGCTTCGGTTTTGGTTATACTATTGCAAATTCTGTTAATAAGCTGGCTTAGTCAATGCACAGTTTCAATGATAAGAAAACGGAAGCACTTTTTGCTGGGGTTTGTTATGGATCAGAATGAAAGGTAAGCATTAGGACTGTAGAAAGCAACACAACATAATCCCACTTTTTTGATATGCATGGGAATACCTTGTCTATGACAAATCTCACTCTGGTATTTTTATGAACTCATCCTTTTTGCATATTGCTAGATGTTCATTGACGATGTTATGTGAAATTATTTTAAATCCTTCAAAAGTAAAGTATTCTTCAGTGGTACACTTGCCAGACAGGAGAAAATGGAGGATACTATTTGTGGGTTTTATTTATTGCGATGAGTCTATCATTTTCTTTTGGCATGTCCTAGATGCAATAACACTACTCTTGCTATAGTTGGGTGCAAGAATTTCATTACCTGCATTTGATATGAAAATCAGGGAAATAATTTTGATGCAATAATGCAGCAATTCTATTTATGTTTGTTACAGATTTGTAGCGACAAGAGAAGCTTTTTTATCCCCAGATATGCTCCACATTTTGATATATTTTGAACTGTTTTCTTTCTGTAACCTGCATGTGAATCATGGAGAAAGAAAGTTAGATTTTCTTATATGTGGTGAAGATTGTGTGTTATGAATAATGTAGTTCTTTATCATGCAGGGAAAATGGGTTTATGGACAATACTGGAGGGCTTTCTCCTTCTTGCAAATGCACTAGCAATAATGAATGAAGACCGGTTCCTTGCACCAAGAGGATTGAGCTTTTCTGAGTTCTCAAGAGGCCGCACAAAGTCTTTCAAGGGGCAACTTATAGGGCTAATTTATGCAACTCAGTACATGAGAGTTCCTCTTATAATGCTCAATGCTATTTGCATTGTTGTAAAGCTAGTGTCTGGATAATGTTTCCAATGTAAGATTTCATCATACCATTATATCTGCTCGATGATTGCTTATGGTTTGCATGAATGTATTTTATGTCAAGGTGCTGGTGGAATGCATGGGGTAGCCCTTCCAGTTTGTTGGAACTTTTTATTTTTATTTTTAATATAGCTTATTGAACATTGATAGAAACCGAAGTGTTTCATTAGGATCATGTTGATTGATAAGGATTTTATGGTAGAATATGTTGTGTTCAAACTAAATGCAATTTAGCTGCATATACAGATATTAGGATTGGGTAATATGCTGACCTTTATAACTAGCGGATTTTCTTCTGTGTTGTTAGGCCTGTCGTCCTAGATATGGTCTGATATGGAACAGGGATTCGATTGTGATTTGAAAAGCAGGAAATTTTCTTCCCACACCACCGAACCCCCTAAATCAAGATTGGAACAAGGATAACGATAGATAAGGGTATGCAAATGCAATTGGCTCTTAAAGGATTTTTTTATTGAACTGATAAATAATGATCATAACAAAGTTACTTTGATTGTGACAAAATGTTAGGTTTCTCTCCATTCCTTGATACAAATAAACTATGAAGAGGATGTATTTCCTTTTGTCAACCTGTATAACAGTATGAGCTAACTTGGATTGCCTTTGCTTCACAAATAACGACTAGTTTCCTTTCTGACGAGGATCGGAGCATATAAATATGTTCTGCACTTGGGACAGTATATTCCTGTTAGTTTTATTTATAGTTTTTTTTTTCCAAAAAAAGAGGATTTTTCTGGATTTCTTTCCTTTTGCTCTATATTTTAACCTAATTGTCCAAATGTTTTTCTTTGCTAAAAAGCCTTCGCTGTTGGTTTGATTAATCAAGTGTTTTGTTTGTACTTATTTCATTGGTTGCAGGATTTGTTTAGTCACACCAGACGCCAGACTAATAGGAGTCTGCAGAGAGACCATTTCTTTTGGGAAGGGCAGAAGCACATAAAAAATGTGAGAAAAAAGATCGGTTGAAAAGTTCTTTTGTATGATTTTGTGATTTTAAGGTTGTACTCCTAGCTCTGTTGCCAATGCAATTCTGGTGGATTTGGAAAAAATTTTAAAGCCACGGTTGTTTGTATTCTTTTAGAACTTTTAGACGCCGACCTCTTGTATGACATTTTATTATTGGGTCATTGACATGAAGTTATGCAAGCATTGGTTAATGTAATGGGAATACAATTTTTCTTGATAACCAGTGTATGGTGATTGAGTGCTATACTTGCTGCTGGCTGCTTATTGAGATGCCTTGTAGTTGTTTTGTGTAATTCATAGCTAATTCATACTTCGACATTGAAATATCGTATTAATAAGTGATTTCAAATTCAGTCCGGTCAACGAACTGAAAAAAGTAAAGAATCAAGGGCTAAAAATTCAACCTTAGTTGAATTGGAATTAAATTTCTTAAAGCAAAATTTTAGTATAATATTTAAGATGTTTCATATATAATAAAATATAAAATAACTTACATTAGACTTGTTTTATACACAATAATATGCTTAAGAGACTAATATTTATAATTTAAATTAATATATAGTTATATTTAAAAATATTCTCAAATATAATAATATTTGTATGTAATAAGATAATTCAAATTGCAATTAAAATAAAATAAAACCAACAATAAAAATCGTAATCCTATTGTTGAGTCATAATATCAATATAAGATAAAAGAAATGAAAAATATGATGGAAAGTCATATAAATTTGAACTCAAAAATACTACTAAAAATAATAAGAAAAGTATTTATTATTTTATTTCTCAAAAAATGTATTCATATTCATTTTTTTTATATTTGTGTATTTCATAATTATATAGTTTTATATAAATTTTTTGGATATATTTTTAAATTAATATACATTTAATTTCTTAAGGAAAAATATTTTTTTAAAATAATATTCATAAAACAGGTATACAAAAATAATATTCAAATATATATATAAAAAATCTTGTTTTAAAAATCCCACAGAAAAAATGGGAAACGCTGTTGCTGGGGATCCACACAATAAAATGAGCGCATTTATGTCGCAATTAAGAATTCCACGGAGCAGATAGCATATACAAAAGATTGGGTTAACTCATTTTGACATACTTGTCAACCCACAAAAACCGTTTGACTCGTATAGTGTCGGTTCAGGAGTGAATCAGTCGGGTTGCCAGTTTCTGATTGGTCCCTTTACTGTATTGTGGCCGGTTGCTTGTTAAATCTGTGGAACCGGTTTAATAAGCATGATAATAACCGTATTAATCCTAAATATGTGGGCGCTACACTAGCAGGTTAATA
This sequence comes from Triadica sebifera, assembly GCA_023653625.1. NCBI lineage: Eukaryota > Viridiplantae > Streptophyta > Magnoliopsida > Malpighiales > Euphorbiaceae > Triadica > Triadica sebifera. The sequence continues at coordinate 18,602,711 of CM042896.1, read as the reverse complement.
AAATGATTGGAAGTACCTCAGGAGTCCTTTTAGGCGAGGCGGTATGAGCTAATAGTTTTCTATTAAAATCCCAGAGGACAGGCTGCCAGTCCTCACAAGAAGAGAAAATCTAACTCCATGGATTACTGTTTTTAGCCCTGTTTTAATGTAATTGATTGGCTCCTTTTTCAAATTAAAAAAAATTCCAATTATTTTTCACTTTTATATAATCAATATAACATTAATTTTTCTTCTCTACTACAATTATTTTTACGTAATAAAAATAAATTTTGAATATGTCTAGAGGGGTAATTTTGTCTCATTTAGCTCTTTTTTTCTATAATTAGGTCTGTTAAATGTTTTCTTAATCCAAGTGAAACATCAAGAAATGTCAATTACATTGGAATGGAGGAAATAACTCTTCCTCAATAATGATGAATATACTTGCATACATTAATGAGACTGTCGACTACTGTGAGTGAATATATTTTGCAGACGCCATATCAGCATTTTCCCTTTGCTATTTTATAGTTGACAAATTTCGTCTGCATATTATATCCTTTTCCTTGCACATTTTCAATGATAAAGATTGCTTGGTAATTTATTGAACATATACTAGATGAAAATGTTTTGAAATGCAGAATATAAAAAATTGTTTGGAAAATAAACTGTTTTATTCTATGCTTGGAGCCATAATTTAAAGCGAAATACAAAAAAAAAAAAGGGAAAAAAATTCTATATATCGCTAAATAATCGGACACATTTCTGAGGAAGAGGGTGTGTGAAGGTGTTGAATCTTTCATCCATCGGCATTACAAATCTGCAAAAACATGGTATGTCTTGGAATCTACAGCAATAAGCCTCAGAGCTGCAATTGCTGCTGCAACAGACATACAGCCAAAGAAACAAACATTGAGCCAATGCCAAAGCTTTTGCAAATTAGTCAACTTGTTCTTCTTTGCCATCAAGTACATGTGATTAGCAAGAATAAATGTGAGTGGGAAAGTGCTGATAGCCCCAGTTAGGCTCTCAAAATCTCCTAAAAAGGGCAGAAGAGCTGACACCAATGTGTTAAAAGTTAGGTATCCTCCTCTCACTCCTAATCTAAATGACAAATTGCGAATTGCGAATGCATTTCCTTTTATCCCAAATTTTGTATCCAAGTACTCATACATTGGACTTGCAAAGATCTGCAATCAACAACTCCCCATTAGCACAAAAGCAGTTAAAGGATTTCGGAAGGAAAATCATAAAAGAAAAGGATCAAGAGATTTTTGAAAAGCACTAGTGATAAGGAAGTACATGCAGAGAAATGACTGATTGCAGGAATGCAGCAATATTGGCTGTTGCCTTCACCCAAACTGGACCGCTGACGCTGCTAAGCAAATAGGTGGTCGTCGAATTTCCATAAGCCCAATAACCAAACCATGTGACAGCAAACATTGGCAATGATCCAATTGTGAATTGAAAGTACAGTGCTTTCATCATGTTACTGACAACGGGTTGCCTTATTGTTGCCTGTTGTAAATTAATAACATATAAGTTGAAGGCTGAAAAATAAATTATGGGAAGATACGCCAATATCTGGCATATAATCTGGAGTTATTTTATCCCTAAACAATTAGGTCCCTAAATATCAGCTTGGAGATCTCAATCCTAACACAACCTACCGAAACCTTTGCTCTTACTCTAGTCCTGAAGCAGATCATCCTAAAGAATGAAATGTGTGAAAATAAGTGGTTATGACTCGGGAAAGGAACCAATGTATGCATGAACAATGACATTCACATGAACAGCAAATGCCTGATTGAAATTTTCCCCACTGATACAAATCACTCAATGATGATGAGATCATAACATGATAATCTAATGAGAGTGATTGCTAGTAGATTCATTTTCTTCTTTTACATTTATTCTGTTTTTCAAACATTCCCTACCAACATTCTTCACCATTCACACCCACGAACTACTTTGATCATAGTGTTTGTTATCCATCCCAGAGCAACATACCCAGCATGTATCTCTATTTATGTGTGCTACAAGCTTGATCAGGCACCCCTTGGTGATTCCTGACATAGCCTACTTCCCTTGTGAAGTAGAATCATCAATATTAACCCCTAGAAGTAATTATAATTCTGTCATGAAAACTGTTCACCAAAGATCACATGCGAAAGGGAAACAATTAGTGCATTTAGTGTTATCAAAGTGAAAAAAGTAACCAGATGTATATCTCTATTCAGCAATAAATGCGTGTATTATCAGTATTTCTCTATCTAGATGAAAAAGAGAACATGCACAAGTTCAGTCAAAGCACAATAAATTCCATTTCCATTAATACCTGTATCTCTGGAAGCATTCCTGTGTTATATGCAAAAACCAGATTAGCGCCTGCCCCTATTGATGCAAATATTTTGCTTGTTGATGTTCCTGGAATGCTATAGTCCCTTGGAGGTGCTCTGCTGCCTACAATTGCAGAGTTAATGATCCAAATTGGGAAGAACAATATTAACTTTCTACCAGCCATGAAAGAAAAAGAAGAAAAAGTGATACAAATAATCAAAACTCGCTTCAAATTCAATACACAATATTATTTATCGGATAAATATTGATGGACATCTAGTAAAATGATGTAACGAGCAGTGAGAACCACAAGTTGATAGTCTGAGGATGGTATCGACATATAGTATGCTTATTAAAAACTATTAAAGTTATTAAAACTATACAAACATATAATCCACAAAAACATATGAATTATCAAATGATATTTTTCCATTTAACATTAACCAGATTACGTAACACCTTTCCTGAAAATAGAGGACAGATTCATTTTAGAAGATAATTCCCAAACAATTGGTAAAAAAGCATTGGTTGATCAAACAGCATACAAAATGCGAGGCAACTCCCAATGTTTTTTTCAAAGATAAAATGCAAAATTTCGTTAACTTTGCATAGTTCCTAACTGCATACAACTAAAGAATGGAGAACTTTATTATATTATTTTCACATTTGATGAGGAAGGATAACAAAAGCCAAAAGAACAGAGTACGAAAATGCTAAAATTTCTTAGAATTGGTAACTTCCATCTTGATGATGTTGATTAAACTAAGAGACAAGCAAGCAAGGCACAACACATAAATTGTCGACTCATTCAAGGTATGGCATCCTATTTTAAAGTGGTTTTGCAGATTCAATAAAAAGTATAATCCAGACTGACTATACTCCACCTCTTTCTCACATGTGTAGATAACGCAGAAAGAAAAAGGAAAAAAAAGCACATAAATTAAGGTGCATAATACTGCCGAAATTGACTTCAAAACACGAACTACTCCAGTATAAATAACTAACAATTTATTATTACCGTCTCTAATCGAGAGAACAATTGCTACAACAATATATACCAAGCTGAGGACTGTTGAAACTCCAAGCCAAATTCTTAGTGCTGACAAGTGGGGAGTTGAAATGGCAAACAAAGCACATACAAACCCAGCAATGGCGATGAAGTATGGTAGTTTCATTGCATCATCATCCCTAAAAAGAACATAGACAGCCTGCGCAAGAAATGAATAAAATCAACTAAGAACTGAAAACTACTTAATAGAATTCATCCTATCAATGGACTTGAGTGATAACTAATGAAGCAGAAACTTTCTGTTAGTAACCATTAGCCTTTAGTTTGTTCATAATTAATTAGTTTAACTGCAAAAAATAAGACAACTTGCTTGGCCCCTTTTATACAAATTCTTATGTACAATGGCCGATCTTTCCTTGCAGGAAAAAGCAGCCAGTAATCCCAGTTTGATCTTACCTTAAGAGCCTGCCCGGCCAAAATAATATATCCAGTGTTAATCATGAAAAGATTAACATATTGCAATCCCCATGTAATAGAATAAGCTTTCTCACCTGCAGTAAACAGTCCCATCAAACAGAGGCAACCCAAATAAATTAATGAGCATAAATAATGTAACAGATTGCAGATATCTAATTCAAAGAAGATATATATATATATATATATATATATATATATATATATATATATATATATATATATATATTCTTTTTGCTCGTATCTCATACCATAAATATATCCTGAGAGATCTCTGTATCTGATATGTCTCTTTCCCCCAAATTCATGGAGCTTAGCAATAAGAGAATTTGCATATAATGATATTGCAGCTGCTATAACTAAACCAACTACACCAACAACCCAACCCAGAGGAACCATGATGGTACCAGAATATCCTAGTACATAAGCACTGTTGACACCAGTTGTGAGCACAAATCCCACTTGAAACCATGAATCTGAAAATTCCAAAGAGAAAAATTAAATGAGCTCAAGACAACAATAACTCTATACCACAAAACTCTGCTAAAAACACAAAAAATTACTCAGGAACATAAGCATCCTTTTCCGGTCATTTCTGATAATGGGGTATGAAGATGGAAAAATATTACAAAACTCCCAATTGAGGCAAACCATTATTACAGAAAACATATCTTTCTAGTCTAAACAAAGCCTAGGCTTTTCTCCATCTGCTAAGCATCAAATTCAACCGAAAAAATGCCCAAATAGACAAACGAGTTATAAATGATTGTCTACACCACATTTATTAATCACTCCAAATATATCTAAGAAAACATAAACATCGTATGTAACGTTCGAAAATGCCAATCAAAATCCCGGTTTCTAAGTTAAATTAGGGATCTTTCAGCAACCAAAACAAATCAATGAAATATGGATATCAACAAAAACTCGAAGAATCATTGAAACCATTACACACACACCCTATGAAGATGCCCAAACGACAAGAAAGAAACATAAGAAATCCAGAAAAGAACAGACAGGTCCATCCCAATACATAAAAGAAAAGAAAAAGAGGAATCTACAAGAGACAAGAAAACAAACCACAGCTAATCTGATGGGCAGTTTCAGGAATCTCAACAGCTAACGGTTCCTCATCATGAACTTTTGTGGGCCGAGATTCCTCTCTCTCTCCCACATCCATTGTTCTCTGCTCCAGGTGAGGATGGCGGTTCAAATTCCCATTCCCTTCTCCTACCAAGAGCGATACGCTCTCTTCCTCAACAATTATATGCCCGACAGCCAGCTTGCTGTATCTGAGTATTTCCTTCTATATATATAGAATCCAAAAGAATCCCAGCCTAAGAAAATTTACTTAAAAGAAAATTTGAAAATAGGAAATCCAACCCAATTAAACCAAAAGCAAGGCGAAATAAATTATTCTTTAAAGTTGCCCCTCTTTAAGCAGAATAAATTCTTTTTTTTTTTTTGGAGACATGAGCAGAATAAATTCTTAGTGATCGATTCCTTAGAATCAATACAACTCTGTCTCTCTGTCTCTCTATATTAATATGTTATGATTTGGGGGGGCGAATGGCGGGTAGCAAAGTTGTTTCAGTTAGTGCGGCAGATTGGCCTATTTGTTGGGATTTTATTTGAGGATTGGCTTAGATTTTCTTTAATTTACGTGCCAAAGACATCAAGCCTCTGATTCTCTGTTAAAACTAAAAAGTCCCTCTCTGCAACTCTCTCCTGCATACCCACGCATTTTTCAGAATGGCCCACATTCATTTAAAATATTAATTTTTTCTTATATAAATATCATTTTTGAGCAATGACGGAAACCCATTTATGAAGTTGAATATGTCAAAGGTCAAACGGAGAATAACATGCCACGTGTCAGATATAGACTATTTGGCTTCAGAGTGGTTGTAGGATAGGGAATCTCCGGATTCGAGTTCCAACACTGGATATAATATTATTTTATTTTTTAATAAAACATGAATAATTATAGAATATTAGAAAATGTTCTTTTAACAATATAAAAACCTTAGAAGTTTCAAAAAAGCACCACACCAATTATGAGATGAAACTATTTTTTTGGGGTTCTATTTAGTACATTTGCATTGCAACATACTACTAATTTTTTTTAAAATATTGCTATAGAAATTATGTAGAACATAAATAATAATTAAAAAAACTATTTCTTTAGCATGATATATGACAATTTTTTATTTAAGCAAAACAAAATCTTCAAGGATTGTTTGTTATTGTATTAGTTATGGATTTTCATTTAATATTTATGCAAAATAAATAAAACATGTTTATGTAAAAAGTTTATTTTTTTTATTTTTTTGAAAATTTTCATCTGCCTTAAAAATACAAATTGATTTCAAAGGTTAATTTACTTTACAAGTAGGGTTGCTCTCTATGTTAGTGTTTAGGGTTGAACTTAAAATTTAATTTGATTTTTTTTAACTGAATATTCAACTGAATTAAATTTGAAAATTTTCGTTTATATGAGAAATCAACTTGTAATATTTGTAAACGATATAAAAAAAAATAGAGTACAAAATGTAGTGGGACAACCTGAGCTCATAATTAATTTAGTGAGATAAACAGTGTTGATATTTTTAAAGGCAAAAATAAAAAAGGTCTGAGTGTTTATTTTTCTTTATTATAATTATAATACCACTTCATATTATAAGAAACAAAAAGCAATCTCAATTATTAGAGCAAAGATCTAACTAATGGAATATAAAACATGCATGAACCTTTTTTTCGAAGATATGCATGAAATTTTTTACATCAAATCGATATGTCTATTATGAACCGATCAACCCATAATACATTATCATATAAAAAAAAAAACATTACAATTATAAAATCGGTCATAAAAAATTTTAATTTAATTAATAATGAAATATTAATTTACTCTATAAATAAAGATATTAATCGAATTTATGTAAAAAAAATTCACATAACAGACTATTTAGAGTCTAAATCGCTTCAATTTCTCTCACTTAAAAATGTTGGGAACTATTTTATAATTTATGAAGCTTAAAGTCAAAATAAAAATGATTTTGTGTTACAAATAAAAGTTTAGGCATCGTTTCATTCATGATGGGATTCCACATGAAACAATATCATGAAACACTATCATAAATAAGATTAGTTCTTCTGCTGCATAAATTGGGTACTCAATTAGGTGCTTGTTTGCTTTTGTATATATTTTTTTCCCTTTTGTATTTTTTATGACTCTATAAATAGATTCTTAAGCCCACCATATTATTGAGTGGCTTGAATTTTTCTGATAGAAAGATTCCTCTTTGAACGTTCTTTTTCAGAAAAGCAGATTTGGAAGGATGTTTATATTCCAAGCCTATGGAATTTAAAGACTAATAGCAAATTGATTCAACTTTATTTAGTGGGAAAGAAAATTGATATTCAAATATCGAAAAGTGAATCAATTAACATCTTTATGCTTAACTATCCATCTCAATTATCAGTGCAGTATACTTTTGAATTTTGATATTAAACCCAAAAAAAAAAATATTATTGTAATGTGAATGATAGATACAAGTCACTCACCAAATCATACATATGTACCTCCAAAGGTTTACTTCAATTTTATATTACAAAATATCTTTTGAATATAAACATTTAAAGAAGAAAGAAACATCACTAATTAATTAATTCTATATAGCTAGTTAATTACAGGGTCGCATGGATTTTTTGGACACAATTACAGGCCAATAAATTCTTAATTTCGTGGAAAGAAGTTGTCTTCTTGTGGGATGAAAGAGAAAAGGCTTAAACTGACACAGTATTATTGATTTAGTTCATAGATTTTTTGGACACAATTAAGAAATAGCAATCGCTATCATGTAAGATAAACTTCTTTCCACGAAATTAACAAATGGAATACTTACTGTGTCATATAAAGTAATTTTTTTTTTTATATCTAGATTTAAGTTTCCATTTGTTAATTGAGTGAATAGTTCACTATCATGTAAGAAATTAATTTTTACTTTATATGACACAATATCATTGATTTAGTTCACGAATATAAGCATAAATCGAGTTTAGATAAATAACAACCCATTAGGCTAATAGATATTCTGCGGATACAGCGATGTGAAAAAGGCAAGTGAAATACTTGCTAGAAGAGAATTCAGGGCTCTCTCTTACTGTCTTAAGCATTTGTATTTGCTTATGGTACTTTGGCATAGTCTAACTACCTAGTACTATGTTCTACACTCATTATGAATTATTGGATTGAACCAAGTCAGTGAGTTAAGCACAGGCCTACTCTTTTTCTTTAAGCCTCTGAATCCCTGATGGCTTTGAAACTTTGAATTATAAAAAATGAAATATACCGAGTTTGGTTCACCATCAAGAAAAATACTAAAACTGATTTTATATGTTTTCCCAATAATATAAAATTTACCATTAGCTCATTAAGATAATCAAAGCATCAGAATCTTGGCTTGATAATATAGCAGTACCCCACCTGAGTTGCATTCCACTGCTGATCTGACATTATTGATCTTTCTAGCTTCTTGACCTGCTTGTTTCCCTATGCTGCATTGGCCAATGTTATATACATTTGACCATTTTGATTTTGTTTTCCCGTGTTTTATACATTAATTTTCGAATTCATAAAACCTTCTATTGATCTAGTCAAAGTTCATTGAATTGATAGACAATTTGGGACCAAAAAAGAACGAAATTTTACGTTACAACATCAACATGACAAAACCTTCATTCATTACAAGCTCTAATGCTAAACAAAGTCACAGAACATGTAGATGCTAATTCTTTACCATTTTCTCATCTTTCTCCACAACTACACTAATTTTTTCATTCTTTAATTCTAGGGGCTGCTCATTACTTTCAATAGAAAACACTGTGCGCCTATTCACAAAGATTGCCCACAAAAATAGCACCACAAATGCCAGCAATGCTCCACACCCAGTTGCAAAAATCATCCCACCAAGAATTGTCAAAGGAAAAAATTTCTTCCTATGCTCTGTTGTACTCTCATTACCATTATGATCCATAGAAGCATGGGGATCAACTGGTAAGGAATGCATCGATTTCGAAATCTCCCTTAATCCGAACCTCCAAGAATACAGATTACATGATGAGTTGCCACCATTTTTAGAGCCCAAGGCCACATAAACCTCTTTATCTTGCCACATTTTTGATAGATCAATCGAATATGCAGTAATTGGATCATATGGCCTTTTATCACCCAATTTACTTAGCCTAACCTCTAATCTTTTGGAACTTCAATCATAATCGATCCAGGACTTAAGTTTCTCTCCACTCTTTGTCACCAAATGCGTGTACGATCCATTATTGACAGTTACATATACATGAACAGTGTTATAATCACCGCCACTGTCATCCACTGAGGCACCAAATTCAATACCCAAATACCCTTTCTCATTTGAAACACCAATTGGACCTTGACCCATAAATTTTGACGCAAAGTTAAAGGGACCCAAGATGAGAGAGAGATTAAAAGCATTACCAGTGATTGAGAACTCGCCTTATCGATGTTGATTGATTTCTCAATCTCGGAGTTGGAACTCGGTGGAAAAAGACGTCATTTTGCTGGCACTGGAGCTGATAAATATGAAAGGATCCTTGTAGATGAGAATACCAGAACTTGAAGGATGCGGATTTGTCAGTTGCATAGAAGAGCCATCGTTGGAGATCCTGGCGTCACCGAGGATGGCAATTTGGGGATCGAAGTTGGGATTACCGGTAATTACGGTTAAATGGGAGAGACTAGAAACGTCATATAGGATAGGAATGAGGAAAATAAGGAATTGAAAGGGTAATTTGGATCTAGAAATGAGAAATGTAGGCATGGTTCTGAAGGAATTTTGCAGCAAAGTGCTGAGTAATAATTTCTACCAGATTGAAGACTTCCATTTCCAGGGTTCTTCGCACAGGAAACAGACTTAGGCTCCGTTGGCTCTGTTTTTGGAACAAAATTTTTAATTTTAATTATTTTCAGTTTTAAAAATTATTTTTTAAAAGCAGACCTGTCCACGGATCAGTTGGATCGGTGAAATCAGACCAGTCTAATTCGGATCGGATCTATCCCATGCTGAACCGTAGTCATCTGGTCCGGACCTTTCTTCAGGAGTCAGAAATCGCTCAACCTGCTGTTCTGTCCATACATTTATGGGTAACGGTCACTTACCCCTGGGCCCACCAGTAGGCTGCTGCAACCTACAACAGGCTTCCCTTTTTTAATTTTAATTTTAATTTATTTAAATAATTAATATATTGGAATATAAATACAATAAAAATATAAAAATATTGTCAGTTTTATTTTGGAGATATTATTAAAATTTTAATTTTAATTTTTTATAAATACTAAATTTATTTCAATTTTTTAATTTTAATTTTCAATTATTTTCAATTTTTGTACAATTTAATTTATATTTTCTCTATATATAATTTTAAATTATCAATAATTATACTTTCAATTATTTTTTTCTTTATAATTATACCTTCTATATAATCTCAAAATTTCCTTAAATTCTTTCATTCTCTCTAATTCTCAAATTTTTCTTAATCCTACAATTTTTTTAATTATCTTTCTCTATAATTTTTTTAATATTCTCCAATTTTTTCTCAAACTTTAATCATAAATAATGACAAGTCATAATGGAATGAGCAATATTTTTGGTAAAAATATTGTTCATTTGAAAATTTTTATTAAAAATTTGGATGAATATGAAAAGTTCAAAATTTCAATTAAAAAAATCAAAGAAATAAAAATAATGAACAATCGAATTTGGATTCGGCTCTATAATCAAATCCAGCTCAAGAGTTAGAAGTAAAAATTTAAATATCCCATATTTTTCAAATTTATTTCAAAAAATTCAAAAAAATAATGAGTTATTTGATATTGTGCACAAACATATAACTTTAATGTTGAATGTGGTTATAATACATTTTGAATGTATTTACAAAACAAATATACTATTCAAATTAAAATTAAAAAAAATAAAGTCAAATTTTTAGATACGCAACATCTTTTTATATTTTTCAATTATTTCAATATAATAATAAATAAATAAATAAATAATAATTGGCAAAAATGATATGTATTGAATATTTATTTTTTAGTATTGGTGAAACAATAAGTTTTGTTAATTATTGTCAAAATGTATTAAATCAATTTGCTAAATGTATACTTAAAAATACTCTTAAACCTATTTTATTTAATTTACATAAATAAAATTAAAAAGAATTGTGCAAAAACTTTGCTTCATTGAATGAAAATATTTGTATTTATAATAATATTTAGAGTAATTATTAACAATTAAATTATAACAGAGTTTTTACATGTCATTGGATTAATGACAAATGATCATTATAAAAATATTACTTACATCTTGCATTAAGAGTTTTTAATTATCGGCATATCGCCGATAATATTTTTAAAATGATAAAAAAAATATTTTGAAAAAATATGAATTAGTTCTTAAAATGTTTTCAATTAATGTGACAGCAAATACCATTTCAATTCAAAATTCTCAAGTATTATGTCAATTTAACATTAGAGATAGATTTTTTCATATTATATGTGTATATCATGTAATAAATTTGTGTTCAGGATTGTTTGAAATATTTGAGTGGTAAAATTGCTCAATTTAAAAAAATAATTTTATTTTTATGGTTTCATCCATAAACAATGAAATTATGTGATCAATTTTATCGTGAAAATGAAAAAACTAAAATAATTTCTAATGGGTGTTTCCACTTGTTAGAAAATCATCTTATAAATTATTCAATAAGTCATATGCATATAAAGAATTATTATGTACATTTATTTTCAATAATATGCAAAAATTAATTTATATCCATAATATTAGAATGTTATCAATAACTTTTAGATATTTGAAATTTTTTTAATTATGTAACATATATTTAAAATAATATTTATTATCTAATATGTCATTTATTATTATGTGAATATATTAATATGGTTGATACATTTCAAAAATATATTAATGAATCGATTTTACATAATTTTATTTGTATAATAAAAATAAATGCTTGAATTATTTTAAATTTATTTCATTGATTAATCTTGTATGTTGTATTTTTTTTTATCATAAACATAAAATATATTAGGTTTTGGTGATTAGTGTTGATGCTATAATTAATGATATAAAAAAATTAATATATGATTTATTTATAGAATTTAGTTTGATTTATAATATATGTTAGAAAAGATGATTGTTTGATGTTGCAAAAATACAAAAAAACTAATATCATTTTGCTGTTCATATGAATTTGACATTTATCTAATAATTACGTTTGACTTTGGTGATAGTAAAACATATAAAGATTTTTAGTTTATTGATTGATGGAATTGTCATAAAAATGCTTATATGATTGTCTCTCAAATTGTAAAACAAATTTTTTCAAGTTCAGTTTCAACTGTCGCAGTTGAATAAATTTTTAGTACATGAGATAATATTTTGGATAAGACACAATTATTTAGCCTAACTTTTGAATTGTTAGAAGTTCAATTATGTGTTGATAATTGAAACAAAACGACATTAAAAACAACAAAAAATAGAGAAAAAATAAAAATGATGATTTATATGACTTCACCATCAAATTAACGATTAACACATCTAATATTAGCAGTTCCAAATAAAAAATACATAAAAAAAATCAATAATTAAAATTTAAAAAGTAAAAGAATTACGTGGTGTTTAATTTCTATAAATCCTAAGATAATACATAGACAACTTAATTAGTTTAAGCCAATTATTAATATTATTATTTTTAAAATATAAATTCAAACTTTTATATTTAAATTATTTTTTAAAATAAAAATTAAATTAATTAGAATTTTAACCTAATTATAATTTTTATAATTTACTAATTTTTAAATAAAAATAATCATTTCTAAATTTCAACTTATAATTTCTCAAATTCAATTTTTTTAATTTATTACATAAAATCATAAATTAATATTTAATAAGTTAAATTATTTTTTCATAAATTTTTTATTTTTTTTACAACTCATCAGTTATTGTAAATTATAATTTATACAAATTAATATTTCATAAGTTAATATTTCTTTCTCAAATTTCTCATTATTTCTAACTAACTTATTTCTTAATTTTGTTCACTTATTTCTAACTTAATATTTTTTTCATTTATAAACAAATTAATAATTTAAATTAATTTTTTATTTTCAAATTCACTCAACAATTAATTTTAATTTATATGAATAAAAAATATAAATAAACTTTATTAATTTTAATTATATTTATTTATTGTATTAATTACATAATTGTATAATTTTTATAAATAAAATTTAAATTTAAAAATTTTTTTGGAACCGGCATAAACTAGCTATGAACTTGTACCTCTCTGGTTCTGGTCCGATTCCAAAGGGAATCGATTATTCAGAACTGTAATTGAGATATTGAAAATAAACTGATAAATAGTTTTTTTTGAAAAAATAATTTATAAAAAATTAAAAAAATCAGTTAATTAAATTATAAATAAATAAATATTTTTTTTTACGCTCTAACAACAATTTCAAAAATTCCTTTAATTTTGAGCGATGAAGACACTGGTTTGATTATTTGGTAACTCGAGTTGCAGGCCGGTGATGAGTTGGGCCAAGAGCTTCTTAAGTTAGGCCCATTTCAGAAGTCATTTTCTATCTATCATTATTTTATTTAGCAAAATGCAACGTGTAGCCTTGTGCTCTTAATATTTTTGCTATTTTGTCCATATACTTCCATTTTGATCCGTTAAGCCCTTCTACTTTAATTTAAAATTAAGTCCTTATTTTGTGAATGCCATAAAAAAAAGCATATTTTTCATTGAATTTAATAAAATGAAAATAAAGTCTTTAAAAGAGAAAATAACAATATACTGCACTATACGTATATATACTAAAAAGATAATTAATTAATGAATAATGAACTTGCCGACATTAATAGTATTTTTCATTTTAATAGGTGAGACTGCATTATTTTAACCTAATTATTGTGGTTTTGTTATAATATACAGCTCCATCATAATTTTTTAAAGTCCTATAATTTCGATATAGTGTTAAGAATAACAAAGAACAAAGTACATGAATAGTGTACATATATAGAATGTGATTCGAACAATACTTAATTTAATGATATTAATTTTATCTTAATGAGATTTTTGAGTTTGAATTTCCATTGAATCATTAATTTTTTTTTTTTTAAAAAAAAAGAGCCTGATAAAGATTCTCTTATAAATAAGTTGCACAAAGAAAAAGAATAAATAAGGGTTTTATTGAGGTTGGATTTTAGAGGCGAGCAAGTCAAGGAGGATGGGTCCTCATGCAAGAAGCATCCAATCCCAAATGAGAACTTAGAAGTGAAAATCAAGTCTAGGGTTTCTCTTGTGGCAGTTATTGTGTTCTTTTATAAAGCCTTATAGTCCAATAATTAAGGAGACATATTTCGCGTTTTAAAGACATTTTGTACACTTGGGTCCAAATAAAATTCTTATTTCTGAAACTACACCCTACCTTCTAATACCCATTTCTATTTTCAACTTCCGTTGTTTAAAAACAGGAGTTATATTTGAAACCAAATGAAATGAAAAAATTATTGATTTTGTTACTCTATAAGAAAATATCAACATTTTCGTCTCCAAGATAGCATGAATAAAAACAAAATAAAGAGAATCCCACGTGCAAAGTTTAAGGGATATTAGAAAAATGATTTATAATTGTGATGCAATTAATTTTATATTATTTTAAGTCATTTTGAAGTAATGGTGAATCTATAATTATCAAGTCTAATTATCTAGATCTATCTAATTCTAATATAGTATCAAAATAATTAGATAACTAACTATAACATAATTGTGGACTATGTGAATAAAATCTAAGGTTCAAGAAGTGGAAAGATCCAGATTAAAAATTAAACAAATTTTTGGCTCAAAGAAAAAAATGAAAAAGTTCAGGCAAATAAAAAACAATAGATTAACCAATCTGGAGTTTAAAAGATAAAAAAAAAATTTATAATTGTAATTCAACTAAATTTAGATTGAATTAAATTATTTTGAAACAATAGTGAATTCACAATTATTAAACTTAATTGTTTATAACTTTTAGATTTATTCAATTCTAATAGTAAGAATATAAAGACGAATTGAAAAAAGATTTGAGATTAAAAAAAGTCAAATTAAATATAGCATCTCAAAAATTAGTATCATTATTTACGTGAAATTCAGAAATAGAATTAGAGACGACGGACAGAAATATATGTTTAGTGATAAAGACTAATTAAATTTTTTTTTTTTTACATATAGTCCATATCTAAATTTAATTGAAAAACAGGTTAGGTCAACAAAAATCTTTCCAATATTACTTGTTTGAGATTTGCTTCTGATGTTATTGTGTTACTTTGTGGTGTTGATTGATTTTTGGTTGAGCAATATATTTTTAAGTTTAATATTTAAGATTATTCTTGAGATTTTTTTTTGGTAAGAGCAAAACTCGCAGAAAAAAAAGACTAACGAAAATAAGTTGTGCCAACCAGATTGTGAAGAAGTCAAGAAGATAAACCTTGAGGGAGATGCTCTGGAATATGAGTACCAAGAGGAAAATTATGAGCAAAGTGTGACAGATATAATCAGCTGTAAAATTCACTTTCCTTAAAATATGACAGATAAATAAGGAAGTGAAGGAACTTGCTAGCTCCTTGATTCGATTGATAATAGGTAAATTGTTGACATCCGGCTTCCAAGTGTTAGAAATCATGTTCACCACCTCCTGATTATCAGACTCTAGCATAATTATATGAAAACCCAATCTTAAAGCAACTCGTAGGCCTTCCAAAACTGCCCAAGCCTCTGCCATTTGGATAGGACAACAGCCAATTTTTATCACAAAGCCAGAAATCCATTTTCCCCGAGATTATTTTTTAATGGACTTGAGTCTTTTGAGTCTTGACTGTTTTGTCTCGTAGACTGTTCTAGCCTTCAATTTTAGTTGAAGAAATAATCAGTAATGCAAGTTTAGGAGGTTGAACAAATTAATTAAATTAATTATGAGGTTAGCTGATGCATGATGGCATTACCCGTTTTATAATTGGGATCCAATCCATGTTGTTGCCATAAAGTGAAAAATGTTAAGAAATTCTAAAGCCATTTAAAATAAAATATTTATTTATAACATTTTAGCAAAATATATGTGATGCTCAGGCAAATGGAAGGATTCCTCAATACATAGCTAGGATATTTACTGTTGATCATGTAATATGGATCATGTGTGGCTTCAGTTGCGTATCTTAATTCCAAATTTTAAGTATAAATCAAACTAAAAATAACTTACAAATTAACAAATAAAATCATTTAATTTAGAGTGTTATTATATTTTTTTTTCAAAGCATTGAAATCATCTAAATCAAAAGTTTGAGTAATTTTCTTTTCAATATGAACCACTTCACTATTTATGAGATACTGCTTTTTATTTTTTAGTTGGTAAGTTTTAAGTAGTTTTTGAATATTTAAAGACCTAATTTATTAGAAGACTTGCTTGTAATTTAATATAAATGAAAGTTAAGTAACAAATTTAGTAAAAATTAAATAACTACATATGACTTTAATAATGATATTTATCTACTTTATTTACATTATAATAGGAGAGTCAAACATTAAAAATAAATAAAAAAGTATTTTTTATAAAAAAATTCAAAATTTTGGGAACTCCGCCCCTGTGTGGCCGGATGTATGAGCAAACTCCTCTTTATAATTATTAGAATAATCCTTTTATCACAGTTTAATTTTTAAGCTTGAGAGAGGTTGATAATTTCGTATTAAAATCAAACTCATTCTAGAGCCACATTTATAAATTAATTTTGAATCCCACAATCTAATCAAGTAATGTTTAATCACGTAAATTTCTCGCTTCAGATATCAATTATAACCAATCAAGGGGTATTGTTAAGATTTTATATTGGCAAATATATAAATAATTAAACTATTTCTGATTATGATTAAGACAATTCTTCTTTATAAGCTAAATCCTATAATTAAATTAAGTTGAATCAATTTTCAAGATATATAATGTTTCCAATCAAAACAATTAGTCTTGAATACCTAATTAAAATTTATATTTATATTTGACAAAAAAAAATATATTCCTTTTTTTTTTCTCCAAATGCAAAGTTGAGCTTTCAGATATTTAACTTATAACTTCCTTATATATATATATATATATATATATATATATATATATATATATATATATATATATATATAGTGCAGATGTTTGGGGCAGCTGTCAGTTAGATAACTTTATTTTTATTCAACAGCTAATCCATAAATGTTTGGTAAGTTTTTCTAAATAATAATTAATAACTATTTAAAGTTTCAAATAGATTTCGATTAAAAAGCTCTATTTTGAAATTTTTTGTAAATGGTTAGAGTTTTTTAAATGCAAAAATCAAATTATCATTATATTAAATTATTTATATATATAAAAAAATAATAAAAATTGAATTTATTTTTCATTTAGTTACACTTATATCATGTACTTTTTTAAAAAAATAATTCATCGATTATTATTATTATTATTATCATCATCATCAATAATTCATTAAAATAAATAACTACATCAAATAAATATTATATTATAATTTTTATTTATATATTTTAAAAATATATATATTGACTTAAATAAATGATGTCTTTATTAGTAATTTTATATTGTAATAATAACAATTCAATTGTTTTTATCGAATAACAATTACCAAATCGCTATTAACCATTAGTTGCCACCAACTATTAACTATCAGTTACCAATTACGTTCATTGCTAAACTAAATGGAATCACAATGTAAAAACATCTAAGACTCAATTTAAAATTTCTAGTTATTTAAAAACTATTAAATCAACAATTTTAATGAAGTGTATGGAGTTATCAAAACTTACTATATGAAATCGTTGAAAGATTAAATTTTGTATATTTTAAAAAAATTAATTTTTTAACTTACTTTCAAACCTTTCATATTTTTCAAATCCTTAGGAAAAAAAAAATCAAAATTTGATTTCATGAAATGGCACAACGATAACAAACATACCAACTATGCATGCATTTGTCCATCCAAGATCTCCTATATATTGAGAATTAAGGCAAAATTATATTGTCACTAATAGGAGCAGCTATTATTTATCAAAAGTAAAAAAGTAAAATCATAAAATTTATATTAGAGAGCTCATTTTCTTCCTTTAATATTTTGACGTTTATAACATATGGGTACACTTTAATGATTGAATAAGATAAAAGAAATGTTCAGTGATTAAAAAAATAAAATAAATACTATAAGGTTGGGGGCCATGTGACAAAAGTGATAAAGGGGTATGAGATTACAAGAATGTTGGGGGTCATGTGCTAACTGAAGGATGGATACGAAAAAAAAAACCCTTTATAATTAGTAAATTAGGGCAAGGTTTAAAGGAATTATATTATTTATTATTTATTTTTAATTTTTGAAAAAGATTTCATCCCATGTGGATGATTCTTTGCCTTTGGGACACTCAAAAATCTGAGGCTCAAAGTGGAAAAAAAGTCCTTTAATATGATTTTGAGTCCCAAAGTGGAAAAAAGAAGTGCTTTAATATGATTTTTCAATGCCTTGGATACTAATTAAAGTCCTTAAAATCATGTGATTTTGGACCCTTGACCCATAGTCACACACAAATATGGCCATGCTGGTATGTTTTCTAGGACCTTTTTAACCCATATTTCTTAGCTTCTAGGGGATGACCTAGGCAAGCAGAAAGTAACATTAACAGTTATATTGTGCAAAACCGAACTAAAATTGAATATTGAACCGAATCAAATTCAACATATTCGATTTGGTTTATTCGATTTTCGATTTATTTAGTTTAATTTTTCATTAATATTTCAGTTTATTTGATTTGATTCGGTTTTTAATATTCAAAAACTGATTAAACTGAAATTTTATTTATATCTATACTATATATATTTTATAGTGATTTATTCTAATTTTTAATTAAAAAATTGTGATTTAGAGTAATGAATAAAGTTATAATAATTAATTTTAATTTAATCTAACTTATAAAATTGTGATAATTGATTTTAATTTATAGTAATTTATTAAATTATGGTAATTAAATTTAATTTACGATAATTATGAGTAGTTGATAAAGTAATGATTATATCAATCTATCATAATTTATGCTATTTTATTTTATTTTATAGTAATTTTAAAGTTATATTAATTGATTATAAATTTTATATTACAATTGATAAAATTATGATAATTAGTTTTAATTTATTATAATTAATAAAATTATAGTAATTGGTTTTAATCTATTATAAATATTGAAAAATATAATAATTATAATATATATAAATTTATTAATTAATAAAACCGAACTAAAATATTTTAATTTAGTTTTTATTGCTATTTGATTCGGTTCGATTTATATAAGTTCGGTTAGGTTTTAAACTGAACCAACCGATTGCTCTCCCCTATTAGCAGTCTAGAGTTGTAAAATTTTAAGGTTAATTTTATCGATCATAATTAGACTTTTGCTAATTTTCTGTATATTAAATATTATTTTTTTGTTTTATATAATTTTATAGTAATTAATTCTAATTTTAGATAAAATAAAATAAAATATAGTTTATAGTAACTTATTTTGATTTATAGTAGTTAATAAAATCATGAACTGTGATCATTTATATTAACTAATTTTAATTTATAATAATTAATAAAATTGTGATAATTAATTTTAATTTGTATTAATTTATAAAGTTATGATAATTGATTTTAGTTTATGATAATATATAATTTATTTAATTAATTTTAATTTATGATACTATGGTAGTTAATAAAGTAATGAATTATGTCAATTTATTATATTATGTAATTAATTTTAATTTATGATATTATGGTAGTTAATAAAGTAATGAATTATGTTAATTTATCATATTTTATTGTATTTTATTTTAATTTATAAAATTATATTATTTGGTTATAATTTATATATTGTAATTGATAAAGTTATGACAAATGATTTTACTTTATGATAATTAATAAAATTATGATTGATTCTAATATAATATAATTGATAAAATATATTAATAATTATAATTTATATAAATTAATTAATTAATTTTTAAAACTAATTGAACCAAATTGTTTGAGCCAAAATATTTTAGTTCAATTAGGTTCAGTTCTAATTATCAATCAGTTTGATTTGATTTTAATTGATTCGATTTATATAAAATCGGTTTAATTTTAAACTAAATTGACAGAATGCTTGCCCCTCACAAATAAAATGAAGAAAAGAAACATGTTTGAACTTTTTTGGGAGATGATCTCTCTAATTCCAATTAAAAAGGGTAAGTAAAGTTGCATATCATAAAACCAAAAATCAGATCCAATATGAGTTCATAACTTCATAGGGAAATTTTGGGTTTTCAAATATAATTTTCATGGACATTAAATTTTTTAGCTAAATGAGGCTTCAGAAACTATATATAGGAACCTAAAACAAATAAATAATTCTTCACATAAATTATCATGCAACCACTAAAACATTTTCAAAATTGCTTTTATAAGAGTTAATTGACAAAAAGGAAACAAATAAAACTTATATGAGTTGCACAAACCAAAGATTTAGATTTCATATATATATATACATACATTCATATCGAAAAAAAGGTACTAAAGTTATATATATCTATATGATAACTTACTGATCTATCAATATTTGCATTGTCTTCCTCTCCACAAATGGACTTGGATACAAGCCAGTTGTTCTCTTTGGTGGCTTTTCAGCAGTAAGATATGAAGTGCGTGGTTGCGTTGTGGTGGTGGGCGGATGCACCACCACTCCAACCACCGTGTTAGAAGCTACCAAAGGAGGAATCCAAAGGGATAGCATGATCCAAAAGAATTATAGAGAAGAGACAGTTAATTAAGGATCAATGCGATCCCTTTGGATGTCTCCTCAAGTTGCAGAAGAAGAAGAAATCCATCAAAGCATTTGCCTTAATACTCTCTCTCTCTCTCTCTCTCTCTCTCTATTATAGAGGATTGTGGAATATGTGGAAAAGGCTGAAATGTAAAAGAGACTAAATGTGCTTTAACAAGGACTAATATTTTGTTTTCAAATCCTTTTAATCTATATATAAAATAAATTTATATTTATACTTATAATTTTAATTTAGCGGAATTAGTTTGATATATAACAATGGAATCTCTTATAAAAAAAATACATATTAAATTATGATAATTTAATTACGTAGGAAAAGAAAATAATGATTTGAAATTTGAGTAAAAATTTATTTAGTGAATTTAAAATACTTAATTATTATATAATAAGGTACATATATATATATATACAAAAAGTTAATTTATATTTTTAGAAATATATGATTATGACATTTTTAGAATTAGAAAAATCATATCAAGAAAATGTTTAGGAAAGATATTTTATTTATTTGTAGACCCCATAACTCTAATAAACCATACACATGGAAAAAGGTTTTACAAATAGTGGGTCGGCTATCTCTTGTAAGAAATAAACCAACAAGTTGGGTGGCAAAATTTATTAATTTTTATTTTGTTGCTTGCTTATTTTTATGAAGGTCATGTGGTCCATTCCATGTTACCTCTCTTATACCAAACCCTTTTTATGCTTATTTCACAAGTAATACATTCCCTACCCAAAATTTTCCTTTTACAAAATTAAATATTTTTAATAATAATAATAATAATAATAATAATAATAATAATAATAATAATAATAATAATAATAATAATCATAATAATAATAATATAGACATGCATATATATAACTTATAATTAAATTGGTCTTCATGTGTTTTAGAGGTCAATGATACGATCATATGATTGACCTAAAAATATATTATTAGTGGATCCAAAGCATTTCAAGATTTAGGAATTTTAGGCTTATTACAAGCTCGGTCAAAGATAGACGCCATCGTGTGACACAATGAGTAATTTTGTCTGCCCATATTTCAATTTTTTCTACGCTCTTAAAAAATTAATCTAGTTAGACATCAATATATATATATATATATATATATATATATATATATATATATATATATATATATATATATATGAACGAAAGAAGTATTATTTATGTATAACGATTTGAACAATTTTCTTTTCTTAATTAATTTTTAGATTTGAATTAAATTTAAAAGTTAATTCAGTATCATATAAGAATAAGTTCTGCCCTTACCAACTCCACTAATTATGTTCTTTTTACCCTGACGAAAAATTAATTTAAGTTACTAATTTAATTACATATGCAAAAAATGAAATTAATTTTGTTTAGCCCCCATGCATTCCCCTCTGCCTTGTCTTTTTCCTTTTGTCTTTCAAAATCTTTAAGGATTTGGACCATCGATGACCAACGAATTCTCCCTTCTGGTTTCATCATTAATTCTTTTTATATTTTTGCATTTTTTTTCTTTAATTAAAATAAAGAGATTAGGACAAGGTAGGCAGTGAGCTGGCCCTTCTTACTTGAATATAATTCCAGTGTTAGTAAGAAGAGGAAGACAAATTAGATAGGTTTCCTGAAGGTCGACCATAGCTAGAGGATGTAGGTGCACATGGTTAGTAATGGCAAATTAAGTTTCTCTTGTACCAACATTCAAAATATTAGCTGTCACTCCCATGTGGAATCTCTGGATCGTAATATTAGCAACTCAAGTAAAAATAATAGTTATTGTCAATCTCAAATATCTCCAACACTATCTATAAGAATATTCTTTTTACTTAAATTTTATCGATTTTTTAATTTTATTTGTAAATTGAGTCATATTAGTATTTAAAGAATTCATTAAGATATGTTAAAACTACTGATTTATAAACCTCTTGATAAAATGAATTTGATAAGGGAGAATATAAAACATCAATATAAGAAAAACACAAGCGATATACATGATTCGATAATGTATCTATGTATCTAGATCCACGAGAGATGAGAAGTTTATTTATTGATATTGAATGAAGAACTAAAAGTGTAAACGAGTCAAATTATTTGATTTCGATTAGTAAAATATTTGAATTCGACTTCAAATTAATTGAATCTAGTTTGAGTAATTTATCGAGCCAAGATCGAGTATTATAATACCCAACTCGCACGGTTAATGAAATAGTTGTTTTTTTATTTATTAAATTACTTTTATACTTTCAGTATTTAAATATATTCAAAATTAATCGAATCGAGTTAATTCGAGTTAATTTTGAATTGAATATACTATTTATTAAAATTTTTTGTTGATTCGAGTTTTATCGAATCGAGTTCGAGCAGTTCGAATATTTTTTTATTCGATTTTCGAACAAGTAAAAACAAATTCGATTAAATTTAAATTTTTTAATCGAATTGAATTCGAATATAATACTGTATCAACTCAACTCAATTACATTCCTATGGAGAAATAGAGATTACAAAATAGTATGTCTCACAACCGAACAAAGCAAAACTCAAAAGTTTTAAAAGCTTGATACAATAGTCACTCATAACGTCACTCAATCTCATCCAATCTAAATATTGAAGGGTATTTATAGGCTTTGATATTGAAGGGTATTTATAGGCTTAATCAATGTCCTAGGTCTGTTATGAATCCTTGTAGTAGTAGAACAAGAAAACGAGTCCGAATTGTACTAAAAAATTGAAATCCGTACAGAACTAGAGGACGAGTTCGAGGTTGCTAGATTCCTCGCGGGCGTGAGACTTTGACACAGGCGCAACATCTCTTAATGTCATACCCCCTGTTTCAGCTGTGTGGATTGCGTGCGGGCGTGAGGGAGAGCCAGTAGGTAGCGAGCGAGGGAATAACACAGGTGTGATACTTTCGAGACTCAGTCCTATGTTCCAAGCGTGTTGATGCGATGCGAGCATGACACATTTGATTGCGCCATAAACCAATAAAATATTAATTAAAAGAATGTAGTTTTTTTATATAAATAAATTCATATTGAAAAAGTAAAAATTATTTTTAACAGATAATGTGTTATTATTTCAATTTTTAAATACAAATATGAGTTGAATAAAAAATTCTCATAGAGTAATATGTGAATGACTCCTACCCAAATGAATCTTTAATAAATTCACATACAAGTAAAAGTGATTTGAAAAAGGAAGGTGGCATAATTTCATCACTTGATTGAGGTTGTTAATCCCAAAACATGTTACATTTCACCACATGATGACCTTCTATACATATAAAATTAAAATGCTGAAATTGTTATTATATTGGTGAGGAGTCAACGGGTGGACAATCACACAAAAGAGATTGAGAACTTCCAATATTATGATAATTATTGCCACCGAAAAAGGAAAAAAAAAGCCAATAATTTTCTTTTTTAATAATTAATAGGAAAAAGCCAATAAGTTGGTAAGTCATATATATAGAATCATATAGATATTGAAGAGAAAAATGGTTAGTTTAAAAAACGTGGGTTGAGAATTATAATTGTGGGGTACTATTGGCCATTATTTGTCTCATTATTCATTTTATTATATAATACATATAGTTTTTATTTTTTATATATAAATAACTAAGCATTACACACCTCAATTTTCATTGACAACAAAGAAGGTGCATATAATCTTCATAAATTTGAAGGGAAATTTGGCATCGTTCACACATTTAACAAATAAAATAGATTGGTCTCTTGATTAAATTGATAAATTTGCTGCATATGATGTTATATAAGCAATTGATAGAATTTGTAAAAAGAATGGGATTAATTAAGGAAACAAAAGATAGTGGTACGTATTAGCTACAACAGTGTGGCAACTCAACAAGTCATATAAGCCATTGGATCTAAAAAGCTAATAGTTGACCACTTGAGATTATGATGTATGGTGCTAGATCTTGTCCACACTAACGAAGCATAAGTGGACCGCAATCGGAGTGCAGGCTTTGTATGGTGGTGAAACAACCCCACCACCACAAATATATTCACACAAATAAATAAAATATAGAGTTAGATCGCCAATTCGTGCGTAATTTGTCAATCCAATTAATATTTGCATTGTTTCTTCTCAATCAATCTGTTCCCAATTTATTTATTATTATATTATAAATAATAAACCCGTTTAGTATATTTGTCAGTGGATTATATATTAAATTACATAAAATAATATTATTTTAAACTATTATCATTTTATACTCTTAAATTATAGTATATATTATTTAATTATTGTAAAAATTTATATATGACTGTTAAATCATAATAAAAATACATATAATTTATATTTTATATTAAGATAATTATTCAAAAAAATATTTAAAATATCATTTTAAATATTAAACAAATTGTAATTATGTCATATCGTGTCAAGAAGCTCAACCTACATCTATCTCTTTTATTAATTATGTTACTTAAATGAATCGTATTTCTTAATTGGTGTCAAATTTTAACAGCTTTATATGGAGCGAGATAAATATATATGGTTGGCAGATTCTTGGTTGAAAGACATGGTTTTTGGTTGCATATTGGCTAGTTTCCATCACAAGTCTGCACCTCTAAGAACCCATGTCCCTTCTTTCTAAGACATCATTTTTATATGCTCTCGGTCTTTGTTACCCATCTACTACTGCACTACCCCGCCATATAATTGGAGCTTTTTTTCTGCAATTTATTCGATTTTTTTCTTTTTTTTTTCCTGCACATTTATATATATAGTAGTAACAATTTTTTTTATCTGACTCAAAATTTTGACCTATCAAAAAAATTTTCGAGTCAGATAAGATTTAATTAACTCTTGGATTGATATGGAATGACCGAATAGGTTATGCTCAGGGTCAGTTTGAATAATTTTTTTTAATTTCATTATTTGTCTTTTTTGTTCTAATGCGTTGGACTTGATTTGTCTGGGTTTATCGGGCTTGAACATTCAATTTATTATTTATTTTTAGATTGAAAGAATGGGTTCCAATTAAAATGTGTGTCCTTATCTCTTCATACTATTTGTTTGTAACCTTTAAATTGCGAAGGAAAATCAATTTGTATTATTGGTGTGAAATAGTTCTATATTATTTCTCTTGTTATAATTATTCGTTTTGGCAATAATCATAATGTAAAATTTTCAAGTTAATTTTATAGTGCAAATACAATTATAATTGATTAAATAACATTGAAAAAATTATCAAAATTTAAATGTGCCAATTAAATTTTATATTTAAAATATATTTATTTATTTAGATTTTTTTTTGTGTGCATGCAATAAAATCTCGTAAAGAAAAACCAATTTAACAATTCTTCGCAGAGTTGCACACAGTTTCTGTGTGGAGTCTGGATTGGGAGTTGGAAATGTACTGACGAGGCTAAGTGGGTTGTCACGACAAGTCAATGGCCTACATTGACTATTTCTCAGAGTTTTTCCAGGATAACCTATAGTGGGATTGGGAGTAGTTAGTCACATGTATATAGGTGTATATATAGGTGATGTTTAATTAGGTATATGTTTATAATTTTTTTATTTAATTGATTGATTTTTTTAATATTTTATAAACTGATTTTTTTAAATTTATTTCTAAAAAAAATATACATTTACCTAGTTTTTTCTAAAAACAGTTTTTAAAATTCAAAAAAATAAAAAATAAAAAAAATTTATCTAAAAATATTTTTTCCAAACTTAACACCAAATAAACGGATGTTGAATGAAATTTTCTTATTATTTTCCTTTTATCCATTTTTTTCTGTCAATTTATTTTTTCCTTGGTTTCTTGCTTTTGTATCATTTGAAATTATCATTTGACTGGTGGTCCTACAACAACTATATGGTTTACCCCTTCTCTCTTACAACCATTTCTTCCATTGGATCTTAATTTCATTAAACCACAATTTCATACATCATTCTTTATTACATGCATGCCAAGAAAAAAAAAAACTTAGAAGTTCTATCCCTCTTCGCTTAAAATCCAGAAAAGTAACAATATATAGGTGAAAATAACAATATATGGGTTGCAAATTGCAGTAACTTAATTTGTGAGGCCAAGTCAAAACTGTAGTTAGGCTTTTGGGATAAGGTAGTTGAAGACTTGAAGTAATGCATTAATGTATACATATTTATGGCTGAAAGAGCTGCTTTTTTTTTTTTTTAATTTGTGTGTGCGTGTGTTTTCAGACTTGAATACTAATCAAAATCTGGAAAATTATATATATATATATATATACACGTTTGTAATATTAAAAGGAATTGGGGTGAAAATCAAATCCCAACTAATTTCAATAGAATGCCAATCGTTCTCTAAAACCATTAAAAGCATGCATACCTAAAGCATATTCACCCCTATTAGGCATATTTATCCAATGTAATTTTTTATTTCATTTTTTAATTTCATATACTCATGTTTTTAGATTAATTTGTTATAATTACATATCTATATTTATTATTTTTGTAATATTTTGAGACTCTTTTGTTGACTTGGTGTTTAAATGTTAAGAAATGATAAAATATTATAAGTATATAATTATACTTAGAAATTGAAGTTGAGTATCTATAAAACCCAAAAATAAGTACATAAAATATGTTTACAAATTGTGATATATACATACGGCTAAATATATTTCAAGCCTTTCAAAATTATGATATATGATTTGCAAATTTGAATTAATTACACTGACAATTGAAAATAATAACAAAAGTTGGAGATAAAACTAGTGAGCTTAATTAGTATGCATATAATATATGGTAAAATTTTAGGGTTTTGACGAGGAATTTGAAACCCTGAAGATGTGGAAGGGGAGTTAATTTCAGGGGGAACACAGTGAAGAGCATATGAAATTTGAAATAATGGCACATGGAGTGAAGTGAATTAGAGAAGAGAGGTTGTAACAAAGGACAATTCATTAAGTGCTAAGGACACACTCTTACCCCACCAATCTGCCTTATTTCCATAGCTTTCCATCAGGTGTTTAGTAGGGAGTAGGGCATCCACTGTCTCCTCAAATTTGCAGTCAATTAACGGTAATTTGTATCCAAGTAAACTTTTAAATTTTGTGTTGAAAATTTGTTGGACGTTAAACAGATTAAACTTTTGTAATACTCAAATGTAGTAAATGGATTTTAATGTAATACTCAAATGTAGTAAATGAAATTTAATTTGGAGAGAATGAGGGTTTTATATATATGTTGAAGGAGTTATCGATCATGGGCCTTCTTGTGTCTGCTCCTTTTTAAATCCTTCGGTTGTCTATTTAATGTTAAGTCCTTTACTTTCCGCAAAAACATTCCTACTGGCTTTCGGGAACTCTCTTGTGCGGCTTTCAATTTACTAAGGATCAATTGTGCAAATCCCGGTCACGTTTAATAGAGAGACTGAAAGCCCATTTTTTAGCCCCCCATTTAGCCATCACAAACATACCGGGTACCATTATTGCATTTTCATGAACCAATCCAATCATATTTTACCATATATACAAAGTGATAATTAATTTGCATACATCTAAAAAACCTAATTTGCATACAGATGTTTCAGAAATGCTTGGTTTGATTCACGATTAACCCAATTTATGTTGGTTTTTAAAGGATCGACAACAATGGTTGAAAATTTTAGTGTGAATCCTTCCAAAATGTGAGTCCCACTACTATTTAATTTTAGGTTGAAAAACTTACACCGTCCAACCTAATAGTTGGATTTTTTTCTCTCTTTCACACTATTATATCTGCCTATATGCAGAGGTTATTCATTCCATAGCACTGCAATCTCAAAAAATTTAGAGATTCAATTCCAGAGAGTTAAGTTTTTAGAATTTTTTTAAAATTTGGGAGTAACAAAAATAATGAAAAAAATATTTTTGGAATAATTTTTGGGAAAACTTGTATATCGCTATTTTTGAGTTTATCTCAAAAGTATCGTATTAACTTTAGTTTGTGTTTAGAGAATATCTCTCTTTGTACTCATTAATATTTTATTAGTGGAAGAAAAATATTCAGAATTTGTTTTATAGATGTGGCCCAAATTAAAGGTGAATCACGTTAAATTGTTAGTGTTATTTTTATTGATTGTTTTATTCATATTTATTTATATTGTTTTACTCATTGTGTCCAATAGTTTAGACATATATATAATTATTTTATATATTGGCAAAAAAAAAAAAAAAGGCTTGTAAGCATTCTCGGTAAACAGGAATTGGAAGGGTGGCTGTGGGATTTGTGGGATTGGGGATTTCTTTTGGTGGAGGAAGGATACTACCATCAATATATCCCATGAGATTTTGAAGTTTAGCTTGATGGCAAATATGTGATGGGCGTGTGAGGGAGAGGAAGCAATGGTGGAGGGTGTGACGAGAATTACAGCATTGTTTTCATTAGTTGATGCAGCCATAATGAAGGAGAAAATTATGGTTTTGATACCATGTAAAGATAAAAGGGAAAATAAAATGGTTTTCCACTATGTTGTTATCAAAAGATTACAAAGTATTTATAGACACATATAGATAAATGATAAGAGCATTTACAACAACATTTATCTAGCTAAGAGTGAAGAGTGTTAATTATCAAAATAAATGGATAGATTGTTTATCTACATGGATAGAGTTTATCTCTGTGCCTTAACATAGGTGAACATAATATTATGAATTGAATAAATTTATTGGTGTGTACGTGGTTGTCTTTAATTTGGGTTGCTAGTAATATTCAGAGTGACCTTCTCAATTTCTTTCTTTCTTTGCTTTCCTTTCTTTTATTTTAAATTGGCTTTTGATGTCCTCCTTTTCGTCTTTAACAAAATATGTGCTTCTCGATCAGTGCCATAAAAAGTTTGAGCAAAGATTGAATAAAGAGAGAAGATTTTATTAATTCATTAAAAAAAAAGTAGAAGCAGATTTATTGGGACCATAAAATTGAGGTGGGATATTGTTCTTTGCTGCTTTTGTGATATTATTCTTTAATTTCTCCTAGTTTCTAAAGCACACAAATATATTCATACTCTTTACCGTCGATCTCTAAATATGAATAAGCATTACGATTGATATACTTCATGGCATGAGAATATCAAGGCTAGTAAAATACATGTAGGAAAAGAAAATCCAAGAAGAAAGTAAAATACCATGTGTTCATATCCACATATATTCAACTAATATATTTGTCTTGGACTTTGGTCCATTTTTTTGTCATTTTCTCTACTTACAAGATTGAAAGTCTATTCATAATTTATTAGTTCTAACCTTAACATTTGGATTTTGAAGTTGGTTTTAAATTAATTTTTTTAATATAATAGCAGAGACAATTTTCCTTTTATTTCTTTGTAGGCATGTGTATGGATTAACCAACTTTTGTCGTGGATCTTATATCAGCTAATTATAGAATTGAGGATATATTTATAATTCATTAGTTTCTCCAAATTTTTTTTATTTGGTATTTGGATTAGTTAAAATTTTGAAAAGTTAAGAAACATTATCTTAAGAGTATTTAAAATAGCTGCATATTAAGAGTTCAAATTCAAAAATTTTGGTTAAATTGAAAAAATTTCGTGTCAACTCGTCTACACACTTTTTGATAGGTTGTCCAATCCTAATATTTGAGTTTTGAGGTTGGTTTTAGATTTACTTGTACATTCAATTAGCTGTTTGGAAAGGATATATGTAAATGAACGAATAACTATTGAAATTTCAAATTCTTGATGATGCTATAAAATAACTACACTTTTGTATTGAGCATATTTTCGTATGAGGCATTAGTATTCTGAGAATTTAGATGACGCGCGGCGAAAATAAAATTACAATGGCCTAAAAACATAATGGCATTATGGCAATGATAAAGGCTAATTGCAAGTATGGTGATTAGGATAAGGAACCTAATTTGTTTGATTATTATTATTATTATTATTATTATTATTATTATTATTATTATACCAAAGGAAACTAAATTAAATTGCAGTCGTTATTAGTATTTTCATGTCTAAGCTCAGCTGCATCAGTCATTGTCTAAATTTCACACTTAATTTAAACATAGGATTAAGTTTTAATTGAATAAGTTCAAATTGATGTCATTTTCTATTGGTTATATATGTTTATACTTTCGTTGTCATTTCATGTGTTTAGCTTCTTGATAACCTGCTTCTTCCATTAGTTTAATTGCAAAATTGCTTTCTAAATTCTAAACTTAATTTCTTTTAAATGATTTCTTTACATATACGAAACAGATTATAAAATTATTTTTCTTCAATACTACAACAAATTATTTGCTTAATTCATGAATGAAAATATAAACCAAAGTTTTTGAAAGAATTTTCAAAATTACTGATATATATAAAATACCCAGATCAAAATTATTGAGCATATCTTTTCGTGAGTTGTTATCAAAGAAATTCTAATAATTAGAATTAGTGAAGCAGTTGGTTAAGGAAAACAATCAAATGAAGCATCTTCCATAAATATTGATGGAACAATTTTAGAATACAAACGTCTACCAACCCAGCAGACTTAACTATGTGAGAAAAGTTTTTGTCTGAGTCCATACTTGTAATTCTAATTCCTTCCTTGGAAAAAGACTTCCTCAATTTCATGTATGGGCATTAAAAGCTAATAGAGATAAGATCGTATAAGCATATAACCACTACATTTTAATTTATAGATAAAGAAATTGAAAAAGGTAGGTTGTGACAGGTAAATTTCTGGTAGTATTATCTTTTAGTTTCTCTCCAATAAGTTCCTAGTGTGAAGAAACAAGTCTTGAGAACCATAAAAATGAGGGCTTTATTTAAGCAAAGCAAATTATTGGAATCAAAATGACCTAAATAAACTTTTTCAATTATAGAAACAAAAAAGATTGACAAATTTAACCAGACAAATGGAGGTTATTACTTTTGGACTGATTTTGCTTTAAAAATAAAAAATCATAAAAAAAAAAAACTCTAACTAATTAAGTCATTGCCCTGTTGTACATTGGTTTATGTGGGTGCTCTATTTAATGTTGTCAATTGGCCATTGCTATCATCCTAGCAATATGTGACCCATTTGATGTCATTGCTCAAATGATTTCTCACTTGAGTTGGAATTTTTGAAGGGATGATTTGGACTTGCACAATCATTGTCCTTCTCCTTTTTCCTCCTTTCCTTCTTTCTTTCTTTTTCTCTAACAATTGTTGAGTGCTAGCATTTGATTCCATGTTTGAGTTGCTCTATTTTGATCTAATTTTCAAATTAGAAGTTTTGTTAAGTATGAGACTACAGGAGAGCAACATTAAAGAGGGTAGTAATTGAAGGGATAAGAATTGTTACACGCCACAACAATAACAATTAATCTTATTTGAAATTAACTCAATTGGTATATCTATCTATAAAATAGTTATGGATAAGATGGTATTATGGTTTCAATACTCAAACTCTTTAAAAATAGAATTTGATAAAAAAATTGTAAAAGATAAATAATAATCTAATATTAATAAATACATTACAATAACATCAATTTATTCTTATATTTTTGTTTTATAAAAATGATAACTATATATTAATATAATAATAATAATTATATATTAAACAATATAATCAATTATAATTACAAAAATGAAATAAAAATCGATTAAATTTATCAAATTTTGATTTATTATTCCAAGTGAAAATTTTATATTAATAGTAAGGCTCCGTTTGTTTTTGAAAAATAATTCATCTTTAGAAAATATTTTATTTGAAAAATATTTTTTTAAAAAATATAATATTTTTCTATATTTTGCTGCAACACTAGAAAAAAAAAGTAATACTTTATTTCTTTTATGTTTGATAAGTTTTGAAAAATGACTTTTCATTTTTCAAATGGTAAGTTGTTTTTCCTTATTTTTAAAATATTTTTCGTTAATTTGAAAAATATTTTTCTTAACTTATTTTTTGGAGATAAAATAAATATTAAAAAATAAAAAAAATATTTTCTGAAAATAAAAGAAACCTAAAATAACTAAAAGATTTCACAATTAAAAAAAATTTGGCAAATGCATGGGATACACATTACAACTTAGTAGAAAATTACCATTTATGGAAGGTTTCCGCATTGTCACAAATCTACGTAAAATTGCCCTCACTTTTAATGTGTCAACACAAGTTTAAAGCGGCGATACATAAGACTGCTCCGATTAAATTTGTTAGTCGGCTAAAACTGTGTCGTTTATAACTGGGCATTGTGCTCAGATTGCAAGTGATTCTTTTTCTTTCCATAAGATTGGCCCAGAAATTGCAATATTTCAGAAGAGTTGTTATTGGGCTGGGCTACGTTAGGATTATGCAAAGCTATAAGCCTTGTTTTGTATTACGATTAGAAAAAATGTTTTACGGAAAAAAATTAATTATTTTAAAATTATTTGAATTTTAAAAATTACTTTTGAACAAAATTATAAATAAATATTTTTTTAAAAGTATAATTAGAAAAAAAAGTTTATAAAAATCATGTTTTGAATTGAAATAATATAAGTAAAATAACAAAAGAGATAAAAAAAAAATAGAACTTATTTTTTTTGTTTGGATAAATTTATTGTGAGAAGAAAGGAGTCATATTATTACATATTTACCATTTTTCTCATCATTTTATAAAATAATATATAGTTATTACTATAATGATTGAGGATAAAAAATAAATTTATTAGTAATAGTAACTTTTTTTGTCCAATATCTCATGTTTTCTCTTCAAAATTGAGAGAAAGTAATGAATGAAAAATAAATTTTATTTTTCTTTATTGCAAAATAAGATAAAGTGAAAAATAACTCTTTATTTTCTTTCTTCCCATATTTTCTTTTTATCCAAATACTTGAAGGTAGAAAATAAAATTATTTTCCCTTCCCATTTTATTTTTCTTCCTAGAAAAAATTAAAATATTTCCTTATTTTACCTTTTTATTTTTATTTTTCTTCCCTCATGTTTTAGCTCTTCCCAAACATAGGCTTAGAGCTTTCCACCAATTATTAATATCTAGATAAAATTCTCTATTTTTGAATATTGTTAAACACAACTTTTTAACTTTTTTACTGTGTAAACCTCTAGAAAGTAAAATTAAGTCACTAATTATTTAAGCTTAGTACTCTATTTCACATTTTAAAATAAGAAAAAATCAAGTAATTATATATTTTAACAATAACAACTCCTTAGTTTGATTTTACTAAAACAGAAATAAACACCTTGAAAGAGTTTGGTATTGTGGTTAAAATTCAAATTTTGATGCATACTATTAATTGGTTTTACCGTTATTATTATTATTATTATCCAAATGTAAAATGCATCCTAAATAAAAAAAATTACAGCACCTTCGAACCATTGCATTTTTTTTAATTAAGTACTCTTTTCGTTATATTCTAACTGTCTTTTCACTTCACCTAATTCTTTAGATTATTAATAAAAAATATTTTTTTATTTTCAACTTTATCTATGTCTTGCTTTTAAAAAAATTAGTTTTATTTGAGTAATTATAATTCATTACTATTTTTAATTTTTTAAAAAAGATGACATTATAATCATTTTATATCTATAATTATATCTATTAAATATTATTCTTAATTTTTATAAAAAAAACTTTAAACTAGAAAAAAAAGAGTATAAAAAAATGATAAATTCGAAGGGTCTTTTAAGATATTTAAATCTTTTTATTCTTTAAACCAAAAGCACAAAATTAAAGAGAGCCTCTTTGGGCTAGTGAACATTCTATTTTACATTTATTCATTTCCCCTTCTTTCGGTTTCGGATTAGAAATGGCAATTGGAAGTGATTCTACGGTGGACAATTTTTTTTATAATTTTTATTCTCAACTTTGAGCCCGCTTGGATCTTAAAATTTTTTGTATGGGACAATATATATGTCTCTGATCCCATTCCGAATATTTTATTTATAAATAATATATATATGT
The DNA here is from genome assembly GCA_023653625.1 of Triadica sebifera. Taxonomy (NCBI): domain Eukaryota; kingdom Viridiplantae; phylum Streptophyta; class Magnoliopsida; order Malpighiales; family Euphorbiaceae; genus Triadica; species Triadica sebifera. The sequence continues at coordinate 18,568,023 of CM042896.1, read as the reverse complement.
AATAATTATTTATATTTTAATATAATTAATATAATAAAAATATAATACTCATTTAAAATAAAAAATAATTTTTATTTAAACAATTATATAAATAAAAAATAATTAAAATAATTTTTTTTAAATTAAAATCGGGTAATGGAGCTGAATTTGCAGAAAATTTTTTGTCCAGAAAATGAGGCAGTATTTTAGAGTCGGGTACAGAGATAGAAAACTGTAACCCGAATCGGCCCCGTTTTCATTTTTGTTTCCGGTGAGTTTTGTAATTTTCATTTCTCTCTCGCACACAGAAGCCTAAATATAAAGGGCAAATCCGTCATATTTCCAATCTTTTTTGCAAACTTTCAAAAGCCTGGAGCGAACCATAACAGGACGGACTCTCATCATAATTTAAACCAAAAAAATCTGATTATTTACACTTAACCCACACCATCTTTGAGCATATCCTTGAAACTTGAGGGCTAAAAAAGAAATTAAGTCACATTCCTCCTGGTCCCACTTTCAAGCTGAAGTCTGAAAACTAATCCAAGTCAACAATAGTCGCAACAATAATTTAAACAAAACAAGAAAACGACACCGTTTTACTAGAAAAGGAAGGGGACAAGTTGGGGATTTGAAAAAAACTGTCGTTCAAAATTGGAAAATAAGAATCCGAAACATTTGCCCCAATAAAACCATTTTGTTCCTCACTGTGTCCAGTTGCAGTTAGGGAGGTGGGTAAAATACAATACAATATTCAGAGTAAACTCAAAAATGAAAAATGCGAAACCCAACCGATGATGTTGATGATGCAATGGTAATAACAGAAGAAGAGAAAACTGGTTCGCCGACTGAGGGCGACTCGGAAGTCGGTGGCGGTGGAACTCGGTGGTGCTGGTGGGACTACTGGCGGTGGGAGTACAGTTGCTGGTGGTAGTGGTGGTGTTGTCAGTAGTAGAGTGAAGGGACCATGGTCGCCGGAGGAAGACGCTGTTTTGACTCAACTTGTAAGTAAGTTTGGGGCGAGGAATTGGAGCTTGATCGCCCGTGGAATTCCTGGTCGGTCTGGGAAATCTTGTAGGCTAAGATGGTGCAACCAGCTCGACCCTTGTCTAAAGCGCAAGCCTTTTACTGGTGAGTGGAATTCTTTTTTCTTTCCGTGTATTTGGGCTGTTTTTGTTTCTGGGGTTTATGGGTTTTGAAGGGTTTTATGGGGTTGATCTGTTGGCGGGGAATTTTGGGGTTAGTTATTTGATTGATGTTAGTACATGTTTTGTATTTTCAGATACATGTTCTGTTTGATGTTTGTTTTTTTATTTTTGGTCGATGTTGAGAATTTGAATTTCATTGGATTTTGTTTTGTTTGCTATTCAGGATTGGAACATTAATGCTAGCTTTGTTCTTTTCCATTATTCGTTTAACTGTTATTTTTTATATTTTATTTGTATTGGTGTTGTCTGTGACTTTGTATGAATGCAGATTTTTTTTCTGTTTTGAAATTTTAGGTCATGGATTATTTTTGTTACTCCATCAAATGACTGGAATGAATGAGCTATAATAATTGTTTCATGACCTGAAAGTGGAATGGATGAGTTAGTACACATCGTAGCTTGTTGTCACAATGATTGAATATAAGAGAGATAAAAATCATTAATTTGCTATGATTGATCATTCTCCAACTATTGAGCTGTTAGATGTAGATTTTTTTTTTTAATTTCTATAAGAACAAGCTTGAACTATTTGCATTTAAGTGTTCTGTTGGCATTAGAAAGTGGCCCTCTTGGATTGAAAATTATTGTTTTGGTTTTAATACCCTGAAAATCCCTGGTAAACTCCAACTTTAAGCGCAGTGTTCATTGGTCTAAAGTGATAAAATCATTGCTCTGCTTGCAATTAGTTTGTATAGCAAGAGAAAATTTTCAGTTGAATGTTTTCCAAGTTAGTTTATTTGTATTTGCTTTTATAGACAAGCAATAATAGTACCCTGAATCTTGCCAAGCTTCAAGTTAAATTCAACATCCGTTGGCAGCAGCTTGGCAAAGGCTAAGATGGTAGCATGTGCTAAGACTGAGGTTTCATCTAGATAGAGAGTTAACACTTAATAGTTATTTCTTAGATTTTGCTCTGGTTGCAAGTAGTTATGTAGGGCAAGGGGAAATTTCCTTCAATTGTATGTAATGTTTAATTATTTGTATTTGCATGTATATAAGTTGAGAATCAATTAAAGCAATAATAAGAAACTTACAATGGATTCTTTAGCTATGCTGTTACTTGTTCGCTGTTTTGAAGTATTTATATCTGGGAATATCTGATGCAAATATTGCATTCTCAATTAAGAGAATGGGTATCCAAATATGAACCTTTGTGAATTGTTTGAATTTTCCAATTGAAACATTAATGTGCTAAGTTCTTTCCTTAATTTATTTGGTGTTAAGTATTCTCGCTGTACATAAGAAGACAGTTGTTATATATATATATATCACTCAGTATTACTTGGAGCCTTTGTTATTCAATATCACAAATTCTCGTCATCTTTTTTTTTTTCTTTTGACTCTCTTGATTTTCTCTGTCGGTTGTTATTAAAGTTGAACTCAACAATGCCTTTACTGCAAAGCTTAATATTTGCAACAATTATATGGCTAAAATGTGGATTTCAACAGCCACTTTGTACTACCTTGACTCAGGAAACCTATGCTGATTTATCTGAAATAATTTTTCAGTTATGGCCTTGTACTATCACATCAGTGATACTAAGCTTATAAGAAGATTGGCTTATTGTTGGTCCATAATTGGCATAACATGTAGATAGAGGAGATAGTTTGAACCTTTACACTAGCAAGTCATAAATAGCAAATGTTGTTATATAACCATCAGAAATTTATTCAAAAAAAAAAATCAGAAATCCTGCCCATTTTGCATGTGAATGATGCAACATATTATAATCATATAATGCATCCACTAGAATATGTAGTTGTGCATGCACACGTTGTGATATGTCAAGAATGATGACCATGCTTTTCCTTGAAAATAAAAAGAATGATGTTCGTGCATGTACCTTTGCAGAGATGACTATTCAAAGTTGGGGAATATTTTAAAATCTTAGAATTCCATATATATGTTCATCATTAACAGAAACATATAGTGGAAGTAGTATAAACAATTCTTTCTGTTCTTCCTACTTTTTCTCGTATCAAACTATCATTTGGTTGAGAGATTTGGTTTTCAAGAACAAACAAAAGAGAAGGAAAGAAAATAGAAAGCTTTAGTTTGCTCACCACTCAATTTTTATTTTTAAATACCAAGTTTGATTGGAGGTAATTGTTCTTGAGTCAGATGGTCTAGGGCAATCAACAAAAGAGAATCTACATAGATGGCACCAAAAGGGATGCAAGAAATCTTAGGTGTCAGTACTTTTTTAGAATTGGCAAAAATGGCCTGTCAGCTTTAATTTTGCTTCGTATTGTAAGATGAGAAAGGGTTTGGCCTTTTATGTTAGATTTATGAGTACGAGTTCCTTTCTTTCACTTCCTTCCCATTTGCACTGTGTTTGTCATTGTTTATTCATGTCCAATCTTATATTTACTTTCTGGTTGAAAAATTAATATAAAAATCTCATACTCGAGGCTGTTATTATGTCTAATTTGACTGAACTTATCTTTACATAATTCAACTGCAGTCTCAGAAGTCTCAGTGTGAAATTTTGACTTCATTGGCAATATTATCTGGAGCGATATTTCTATGAAATTGGTTTAACTTGGTTGGCTGAATTACTTCCATATGCCACTTTTGTTAGGCATTGTTCCTCATTGTGTACTCGATGTATTTAGTAAATAGATTGTGCAAATGATTGTGTTCTTATATCTATTACTGTTAACTTCTATTAGCCTTTTTTTTTTGTGAAACGCAATAATAACTATATCCATGTGATTGATGCGCAATGCATTGGGCAGATGAGGAGGATTGTATTATAGTTTCGGCCCATGCCATTCATGGAAACAAATGGGCAGCAATTGCAAGGCTCCTGCCAGGTAGAACAGATAATGCAATAAAGAACCACTGGAATTCTACTCTAAGGCGCAGATGCATGGACCAAGGAAGGTTTAGACCAGGACCAAGTGATGTACTTGATGATGGTAGCCATGAAAAAACAAAGGCATCATCAGAAGAAACTTTATCAGTTGGTGATACAACTTCTTTCAAGCCCCTAGAAGGAAATGATGTTACTAGAGACGACCAACCTAACCAGCAAGAAGACAGAGCTCAAAGGGATAAGGTTCCTCAAACAAATACAGTTCACTTTTCTACTGAACCTATGGTCCATCCTACCCTTTCTCGTCCAAAGGCACGTGTTAGTGCATTTAGTGTTTATAATCCTCTTAGTGGCCCAAGAATTTGCTCTGGGCTGTCAAGAACAATTCCAACTCAAGGTCCTCTGGTTCGGGCTTCAGAAACGCACTTTGGAGCCTGCAAGTTCCTAGAAGATGTTCATGTAGATCCTATGATTCCTTTGCAATGTGGTTATGGTTGTTGGAAGACACCAAGTGGGGGCCACCCTCAGAGCTCATTGCTGGGGCCTGAGTTTGTTGAATATGAGGAATTTCCTTCTTTCTCCAGTCAAGAATTAATTTCAATTGCTACGGATTTGAACAACATTGCATGGATCAAGAGTGGCCTTGAGAACAGTAGCAGTGGAATACCAGGCAATGCTGGAAGTTACAGAATGTCTCAAGGGGCTGCTGTTGGCTCACAAATGGGAATGCCAGAACAGAATTTAAGAAATGGCCATATGCCTTATGACGAGGGAAGGAACAAATTGACGGGCATGATGACAGATACTTTATCAACGCAGATGCCTGCACAAGCTTTTGCAATGCGAGCTGAGGTGTAGTGCATGAGCTTAATTCAAAACGGTTTTCATTTATGATATTGGTTTTTGGGAATAAGTATAGAATCAAATTCTTATGTTGTTACAAACATTTTCTTTACCGTAGAAGTTAAGAATATGATTTAGTGACGAGGCAGGCTTCTTATTTATTGGCAAAGAGATTATGCCATTTTGTTTGATACAGTCTGCTTCTGAAAAATGTATTCAGAATTGATTCATTTAAGCAATGAAATTTGTTTATAATAGTTATTCTAGTGCTCATGCTTTATGAAAAACTAGAATTTACCCTTTTGCAAGGTAAATTTTTATTAATTTACTTAAGCAGGAGTGTCTGGCTGCAGCAAAAACTTGCAAGTTTATATGAGCTGAAATATTTTTCAAAATAGATCAAAATTATGGAGCTTTGACCAAAATTAAACTAAAATTTTAGTTAGATTCACTCACCCCTTTTGGTTTAACCAATGGCATAGCATATTCGAGTAACCGATTTTTTTAAATAGCAAAGATGTAGACCCAGTACTTTCTTGATCTCAGACTCTCAGTTAAAATTTCTAGGAAGGGAAAGGAAAATTATATGATATTAAGCCATGTGCACGAGTTCAGAAATGTCCAATCAAGTAAATTTTCTGAGACATGGTAATTGTACACTGAATAAGTACCCAATCAGAAAACTGGGTTCCACACTAGACATTTGGCCTTGTTGCAATTCTCCACGTGAAGAGCTCGTGAGACTCGGATTTATTCTCCCATCATCGCCATGTGAGGATATTATGTCTTACTAGTGTCCTTTTTTTTTTCACTAACTATTAATGCATAACACAAGTATAACCAGGTATTTGGTCTGGCCATAACTCTCCCATATGAAGAGTTTGAAAGACTCAAATTTTCATCATCACCATGTGAGGAGCTATGCTTCATTAATATCCTACTTCTTCGTTAATCACTAACTTATTTATCTTTAAAAAGGTGAAGAAAGAAAAAAAAATGGGTGCACCTTCATTTTTCACTCTGTTTATCCTACAGTAATACAAAATTTGGGTCGCTATGATATCTCCACAACTTGCAATTATCTTTCTCCTCCTCCTTGCTTAAATTATAGAAAAGGGTTGATAAATTGTCAAAAGTTCCCCTGCTTGTCTCCTGATTACATCTTTGACTAAAAGGGTTAACTTAAAGACAATGCCCTAATTACACAAGGTAAAATCTAAAGTTAGGCTTCTAAGAAATCGTGCACAATCATGAAGCTGTTTGCTGATCTGCCACACCTATCCTTTTCACAAAGAGAAGCAGTTGGCAACCCTTTTAAATTGTTGAAATTGATGGATTTAATTCATTCCAAATAGAAAGGGAGTAGATTTTATAGACTTAAAAATTATTATAGAGATTTTTTTATCAAAATATCTTGGTTAGATTAAGTTTTATAAATTATTAATTTTTATTGAGTTTTTCAGATGTAGAATTTTTAGTATCTCTAATACTTTTCTTCAAGTTTAATTAGATTATTTCAGTTATGATTTATCGTTATTTTTAATATTATGAGTTCATATTCATTGAGTTTCCGACGTATCAATTTTCTAAATTTTTTTTGTTTAGATTTGTTCTTTTTGAATTTCAAAAGCTGCAGAATTTCAGATACTATATGTCTATTTTATTTTATTTGAATTTGAACTATTAATTCAATTGATTTTTTATAGATTATTAGGTAATTGACTCTGATACTATATTAAAATTGATTAATACGATCATTATAAATGAAAAGAGTAAATTTTCTGAATTTAAAAATTGTTAAAATTATTTTTTTACCAAAGATATTTTAATTTAATTTCTTTAATTATCAATTTTTATTGAGTTTATATCAATTCTTTATACCCTTTGGCAGATATAGTATATATCTATTAGAGGAAGGACAATATCGGCAACTTAGAGCTTAAAAGGTGAAACCACTTCATCAAAAGGTGGAAATACAGGTCTATGATGCAATTATAAAAACGAACACCAACTCTCACAAAATAAATAAAGTTGCTCAAGAGGACAAATAAAAATCTGCATTTGGGATACATTACCCTATGCTGTCTGAGGAAAAATAACAGTTTTAAATTTAATAGGTCACTTCAACGTCAGATCATCCCCAAATCCTTCACTTTTTAGCAATTATCTCTCTCTCTCTCAATCATTTTATCAGCCCATGTTCTCTTTCAAAGCACTGAACCAATTAATATATTTAGTAAATAAATGGGTAAAGTACAGGCCTTAAAAGTTTATAGCATTTTATATTTTGATTATTTTAATTTAATTTCAGCTCAACTCAAATTAATATATGGAGTCCAAATTTTTTATCTTTTGATTATTTTAATTTAAAATAAAAAAAATCATGAATTTTGCAGCATTTTATAATTATATCTCACTCTAAAAAATTTATTTAAATTATATGAATTTTCATTTTTGAAACAAATATAACTTCGAAAGCACAGAACCCGTTTCTAAATCTAGCCAACACTTGCATAGATTGCAAAGTTCAATACATTGTTTTGGATATAAAAATAAATACTCTTCTAACCACTAAAACGACATCATTCCGTACTTGTATGATGAACTTTATCCTACCATCACTCTCCTCTCTCCTTCCCTCTCTATCGCCTCCCTCTTTCCCCATTAGAGTCTTCTTCGTCGCCTCCCTTATTCTCATGAAAACCTTGCCTTGTCCAGCAACCCCCGGAATTTCCATTATAGAACCCATCTCCATGAGAACATCTGCCTTCATCTTCATCAAAGAAACTTCACTCACTATCATGGGAAGAGACTTACAAAACTCGAAAATTTTTCTTTGGAATAAATGCCACCTCATCTTTGGCAGTGAACAGATGGGGGTTTTCCATCTTCCTATCCTTATCTCTTTTCCATTTTTTCTTAACCAAAAATTACCTCTATTTCCACAAAAGTTTAAGAAAATTTTCTAACCCTAACCCCTATCTATATTCACCGTAGTCAAATGGGCCAGCAAAACTACGAATCTGTTAAGGAATAAAAATTCAGCAATTTCTTCAAATTGCAGTGAAATAGAGTCAATTTCTTCAATCTAATTTTACCGCTTTGTGCTTTTTTTTTGAAACTATTTTACCCTATAATTTGATATTTTTTTCTGCTGCAGCTACTACAAGCACCACCACTGCAAAACCGAAGATTACAATGTCTTCTGAGTCAGGATCAATGGGTTAAAGTAGTTAGGGATGGAGGAAATGGAAAAAGTTAAAACTAGTTAGGGATAAAGGAATTTTGTCCACGTCAGTATTAGCTATTCCATCGGATCAAATTTTAAAACATCCATGTAAATCCCAACTTAGTTTAGAGACCGATTTTATGCTTCAAATGCAAGATTTGTCTCAAAAATAAAAGTTTATATAATTTAAATATATATTTTTTAGAATTTGATATAATTATGAAATGTTGCAAAATTCATGATTTTTTTAATTATTTTCCCGTTTAAAATTTATCAACACTATTATGATATGTAATTAAAAAGTTTCATAATTTATCAGATTTTAGACCAAAATATCAAAAAATAAAAATTAAACTTGATTGAAATTTTAATATTAAATCCAATAGGACATAGTAAACAATTTCAAGGATTACATTCTTTAAAAAAAAACTGAAGGGTTAACTTGTTACTTTAGCGGTGAATAAGTACTGGTGGTCTGAGCTTTACATTATGGGAGCAACAATTAACACTATATGAATCCAATACAAAATTTACAAGTTTGAGTTGATATTTATAATGTTTATATCATAATTGTATCAAACCAATAAAAATATAAAAATTATTATATCGTATTGTTAGTTGATCTGTCAATATGAAAAAATATATTTAATCTATTAATAATTTGTATCGTATCGAATTGACACATTTAACTTAACAGGTTTATAGCTCGTATATATAATAATTAAATCGTATTATATTAATTCAATTCTATTTATAAATTAATAATATTATGTTGTGTTTAATATATTTATAATTTATATATATATATTAATTTAATTTAATTAATAAATTAATTGTATTAAATATACTGTATCTTATTAATTCATTTATTAAGCGGATGATATTCGAATTAACACTTGCCACCGTACTTTACACTCAAAAGCACCAACCAAAAAAAACAAGAAAGATAGTAAAGGGTAAAGGATATAAAACCCCCTTGATTATCATTTCTTCTTCTCTCTGTACAATACTGTATTATTTCTGTTGATCTTTTCCTCTCTTTCCACAAGAAGTTCTGCTCAAAACTGACACGAGAGAGAGACTGAGAGGGAAGAGTCATCTCCCACTCTACAGTAACCGGCTAAAAAAGGATGATGAGTGCATACTGTTCTCTAGTTGCTCCCCATAGGGTGTGAGAGCTTACATAAAGCTGCTTTAGACATTTGGTGGGTGTCTATGATTTTTTATTTACAGACCCATTACATGAGGATTCACCATCCGGGTCATAAAAATGGAACCTTTACAAAAGCCTCATGTTGTCGTTGCTGTTGACGATGATAATGTTGTAGAAGGAAGTAGTCACCACCACCAGTCAGATGATGAACAAAGAAGGTCTTCAAGTCAGGATGGCTGTAGCAGTGAGATTGTAAAGGAGAGCAGATCCTCTGTATCAGAGTTGGATCTGGATTGTGGAATGCCTGAGATTAAGTTACATTTGGTTAAGATTGAAAAAGTTTGCAGGATTTGTCATCTGAGCTTGGATGCTGGTAATCAGGATTCTGGTTTGCCTATTGAGTTGGGTTGTTCTTGCAAAGATGATTTGGCTGCTGCTCATAAGCAGTGTGCAGAAGCCTGGTTCAAGATTAAGGGAAACAAGTAAGTAGCCAATTGAGAGGAAAAGAATTTTCGATTTTTTTCTTATTCCTTTTGATTCTTAGCATTTGGCCCATTTAATTCTTTTAGTATGTATTATGATTCATCGTGAAGTATTAATCTGGCAAATGATCTTTCACTTGTCTTATGATATGTCAATTTTGAATGATAATGACCAAATTTAAGCCGTTCAATGTTGGGATTTGAAATTTCTTTGAGTCAGTTCAACTTGTAGAATTTAAATTGTGGCTCAAATAGTGCTGCAATTTCTATCCATTTAACTCTATATATTATTACTGGGCAAAACCTATATTGTGAGACACTTTTTCTCTGCACTAATTTTCAAGGGTGGAGAGAAACTACCATGAATAAGATTGTAGATGAGGTGAATAGCTGAGACTGCAAAAAGAGGAAAATTATTTACATGAAGCATTTCTTTCCTGAGGCAATCTGTTAGTTGTCTAAGAGAATGGTGTACTATGAGGTCCAAGGTCTTTTGTTTTTTTCGTCTAAAGTTGTTTTTGGACTTTGCTGTTGAAAATATATTTTGTTTAGCATAAAATTTATGGGGCAATATTTGGTGAAAGGATTGGCAACAAGGACATTTTTTGCAAGAAAAATGTGAAAGGAAACTAGTTTCTCTCTCTCTAGTTAATGAAAACTTATTTTAGAATAAACTCCCTTTTAAAGAGTAAAGGTTGCAAAAGCAGCTTTTCCACTAAATTAAGAATATAAGAGAGATAAAAAAAAAAAAGAAATGAATCCACTTGATTGTCCCACTATTATTTCCAATTATGCAAATATTCCTTCAATTATTATATTTCTTCTAATTAATTTGTCCAAAAAAATGCATATATTTTCACCTTCAGCGTTACATTTTCTATCCAAAACTCATGTTGGGGTTTGGCACTTAGAAAGGATATCATTTTATAGAGTAAAAATGAGTGGCACTTGCTGACATTCTTGATATAAATGTAGATTGGATCATTTACACTTCCATTTTCCACTTGTGGGTAATTAATTTGTGTAACTGGCACTGGTATTTTGAAAATGTAATCAGTTAAGAAAGTCAGTTACCCTTCCAATTTGTCCTGTTGTCCAAAGTGAGAATATCTGAGATACTGTTGTCTTTTGACATGCGTGGCTTATAAAGAAAGAAAATTTAAAGTTTGTTTGGATGGCCAATGTCAAGGGGGCCATATCTGTCTGAAGAATCTCACCAGCATTTTAGTCCTAATATGTCACAAGACTCTAACGCAGGAACAACAAGGATTGCTCTTTTTTCTTTCTAGTAATTGTTACTGTTAAGTGATATGGAGTTTTTGGATATTATGTGCGATACTAGTTGACTTACTTCATGGCAGGCTGCAAGTACAATACGTGATTTGCTTAATCTTGGCTAATCTCTTCTGATGTTTTCCCATTTTATTCAGTTTGGAATTATTGTTTTTCCCCAATTTAACAGTCCGAAGGTTTTGCCATGCAAGCTATAATCTGGCATTGTTCTGCATCTTATTTCAGCACACTCATTATGGCACTAGAGAAACATATGTTTACGTTTTTGAAGTTCTGCTAGTGATTCCCAGAGTATTGTTTACTTATAAAACTATTCATTTCAGCTACTTTTTGGTATGTTTTGGGTTTCTAAGTCTTGCACGGTTATAATTTATGCAAGTTCTTAACTAGGTTAAATAGTCTATGGATTCAAAAACCTTATGCATTAGGAAAATATAATGGGGAATGAGTATTTACCCATCTGATTATATTGAAATTCTTAATATGAGCATGAGGACTTGCCGCATGCACTTTTTGTAGGTTGTACAGCGGATGGATGGCTTGGAAAAGTTGGTTTTTGCAGAATTTATTTTATCACTTTTAGATATAAGAAACAGACCTTTGGTTTGTGCACAAGACTTATTGCCATATTCTTCAAATTGTCAAACAAAGATCAGTTTATTTTGTCCAGTTATACTCATTATTTGTAAATTTAGACATTTGATTTTCACCAGCCTGGAAGATATCCTCCTTAAGGTTGTAGCCACTCCTTTTCCACCATGCTGCTAGACCTATATATCTTTTTGATCTTATGCTTCTTTATTTCCAACTTTTTTTTCCACCATGCTGCTATACTTCCACCTTTCAACAACTGTAAATCTTTAATCCTGGGAATCTGAGAGCCATTTTTGTACTTTTCTGATTTATATATGAATTGGTATCCATATTTTGAATTTAATGTTTTCATGGACTTGTGCCCTGGTAAAGTAAAAGTATCAGTATTCAATATAGTGAAAATGGACCTGGATGCACATGTATGAAAATGCAAACAGGCTGAGATTCAGGAGCAAATCCATCTTAGTTAACTATGCTCTCAGCCTAAATAAACCTTTGAATGAAGTAATTTGAAGGACAGGATTAATCAAAATTTCAGGTTTTCTTTGGATTTTTTCTTGGTATATCCTATTTAGTTTTCAGTTATTATATGGAGCATGCATCGTAAATCCATTGAGTTCAAGTGCCACGTGCCCTGGTACTATTATGGAATCAGCCACTCGCAAAATTTCTTAATCATTGAACCATACCCATGTTTCATTCTCAGGACTTTGCTTGTTTAGGATCATGACTAGGCAATGCCTATTAATTTCCATGTAAGTTCAGAATAAACTAAAATTGACTAGGTCATGAATTATGTTTGTGACTTCAATTTCTCATTGTTTGCCGAATCCAAAGAAAAATAATCTCCATGCTTTCTGTTTTCTTATACATTATATTCTATTTTTGATTTCGCAGCATGTTGATCATCAAAGACCATTACTATCTTTGCTGTTTATGTTTGTTGGCAAAGCATTTTCAACACATGACCTTGATAAACTATGGGAAATGATTAGTTTGCACCAAATATCAAACATGAAATATTATTGCTTTTGGTTCTTGTTTTCTGATTTCATGGAGAAGAGAGGAAGATGATAATACACCTAGCTATTTCTTGTCTTTAACTCTACCTTTAAGGAAGTATATTCTTTCCAACCTCTTACAGATTTTGGTTATGATTGGTTCATGCATTTTTCCCTTTACATGCAATCATAGGGGTGATTTTATTTTTCTAATTGTAGAACCTGTGAAATTTGTGGATCTGTTGCACGCAATGTTGCTGGTCCGAATGAGGTTGAGCTGATAGAGCAGTGGAATGAGGTTAATGAAGCTGCAGTAGTAACAGCAGCTCCATCTGTGCACACAGCCGAGACCCAAAACTTCTGGCAAGGCCACCGCTTCCTGAATTTCTTGCTAGCATGCATGGTATTTGCCTTTGTCATATCTTGGCTCTTTCACTTCAATGTACCCTCATAAGCCAGTAATGAGTATGGCATTTTTCTTCAATTTGATGATCAAAGATTTGCCAAGTATGGCCTTTAGCCCTTACGCAGGTACCATCTCTTTGCCATTAGCAACTTATTTGTCATTGAAAGAAAAGTTTGATTCCCCTAATTGGGCTGTTTATATTAGCATTAGAGATTGAAAAGATTGCTCTATAATTTGTGCTAAGTAAATTTTAATCTGATTTGTAGAATCAAGAATAGTGTCATGTGATTCATGTTGTGCTTTTTTGCTTGTCAGTATTTGCACTGAAATGCTTGTCTTTCTTATTTTGGAAACTGACCATATTTGTTCAATAGGAAACCCTCATAGCTGTATAGTTTATATTCATTTAAAAAAAATTGCGTTAATGCAGAATTTTGAGGAGCAAAATGAGGCACTTGAGCTCTAATCTAGAAAAACACTTACCTGGACCAGGTCCAGTAACTATAAATTTTCTATTTTAACATTTTCTTAGTTTCTATTCTATTACTTCCTAATATTCTCATGACTCCTATTTCCCATTTGATGTGTTAAATTTTTGTTTGAGCAACATTGGCACTGATTGCTAACAATTCATAGATAGCATTTTCCTTGCTGTGTGAGGTGAAATTATTAATAGTATTGGGTCAAATTGCATTTTTCTTCTTGTAAGGCTCTTATCATATCCTACTAAGCCCTGCAAGCAGTTCACTATAGGCACGTTAAGGAGATTTATAACATGTTAAAGAGAGTCATAATCTTAGTTAAGCAGTAAGCAGGCTTATTGCTGGAAAATTCTTGCCTGAATCCAATCTATACTTTCATTTATGGACTGAGCTTGTAATACATTTTTCTCCTCTTGCACAAGAATTAAAATGAATATTACAATCACAAAGACACCAAAGTTCTTACCTGAACCATCATTTGGACATGTATGAACAATTATTAATTAATTCAATTATGTTTTAAAAAATAAATACTTGATCCTGGTGGGCCTAAGCTATCCAAGACAAAGAACTAATTTGATATATGCAAACCCAATTAAGCATGTAAATTTTTTGAAGCACTAAGGGCAACGGAATCTAAATAATAATAATAACTGAAGCAAATATTCTAAAAGATAAGCATTTGGATTTGAAAGAGATATGGTGCCTCTCTCTTAGTTTCTTTTCACAACTGTTTTCATGGTTGTATATAAATTAAAGGAAATGAAAGAATAACATGACAATGGCCAATGGGACCAATCTGCTTGAGGGATTCACTCCTTAATTATTGGAATGATTGGAAAGGCACAAAGTGGGCTTTCCTCCCTTTGCTACATCATAACTTGGTTGAATTCAAGGCAGAAATTGTGCTCGAAAAAAGCTATACTAACTAATAAAAATTCTTCGCCACATATGCTTCATATTGTTGTTGATAAATTGAGTTGATAATTTACTATAAAATTGAAAAGTAATTTTTACTATTAATTTTATATTTATAAAATAAAAAATCATTTTGTTCTTTGAACTATAAAAAAATGCAATTAAATATCTCATTTTAATTTATAACCAATCAATCATGAACTAATTTTTGCTCAATTGAAACCCTTGAACTTTTTATTGTTCTCTTCTTTAAAATATTTTTTCAGCAAACGATGTTAATTAAAAATATTAAAAAATTTTAAGAAATATATATTTTAGCCTTTTGATTTTTTTTTAAAAATCATTAAATTGTGCCCCTCCATTTTCAAACTTTACACACCACTCACGCATGAATGATACACAATAAAAGATCAAATTAACAAAAATAAAAAAATTAGAGGGCTTAATTAAATAACATTTCCGTGAATGAGCTCAATTTGTATCTTTGAGACAAGTTTATTGTCCAAAAAAAAAAGCATTTATTCTTTTGTATTGCAATGTAATATCATAAATAGATACATCAACATGATTTGGGCAAGAAATTTGCTAACTGCTAAAACTACAAGCATAAAAGCCTCCTTTTACCTAGAAAAATTGCTGTAAAGCAGTCGAAGGCATAAATGGACATTTGGATGATTTCTCAACTAATATTTCATTTGAAAATGATGATGACCAATTTTGAGGTAACTAATAAAGATAAAGAAGTGAGCCTTCTTTTCAAAGAACAGGCAGATTCCTTAATTTGTTAGGGTTTTTGAGGTTCACATGGAATCCATTTGGAGATTATTACACTTATTTTTTGCTGGGTTAGGGTCTGGGTAGCTTCCTCCAACAGTCACTGTATACTCCTTCATATTACAACTTCCTTTTTTTTTTCTTCTCTGTTTTTTAAACAAAAAATTATTTGTGGCGTAAGGTGTTTGATCAAACTCGAGATGTCACTGTATACTCCTTAGCTGATAGTTGATAAAAAACTCAAACTGCTGCTGATTAAAAAAACTCCATTTTAGAGTTTTTTTTGAAATAGTTGGAATTTTTCTAATAAAATGACAAATTAGTCTATTTAAAATAAAATACATTATATTGTAAAAAATTTTTATTAAAAACAAAATGCACATCTTCAAAATCATTTTATTCAATATAAAATATATTATATTAAAAATATATTAAATTAATTGATTATATTTATAAATTAATATATATATATATATATATATATTTGTGAAAATTTTTATTTATGATTAATTTTATTCTGTTATTATTTTAATGATTAAAATATATAATTATATCAAGTAATATATAATTAAGTCATATAATCACTGTATTTTATTTTTCTGTTTATTTATACATCATAGAAAAATATTTTTTTTGAAAAAAATTATATTTCAAATAGTAATTTCATATTCTAACAATAACAACTTAATCAATTTTACCAAACACTACTATTAATCAGCTAACAACTATCAGCTTTTAGCTAACAACTACATCTAATAGCTGAACTAAATGCTCCCTAAATTTTTTCATTTTCCGATCTAATTTATTGCTTTTGATGTACGTTAAAAAAATCAATTTGATTGTAAGATAATATAAATATATGTATATATTTTGAGGTGCTGAGTGGGTGATATGTCACTCATAATTCACAGATTCAAGGGATGCCTTTTTCAAAGAAGAATAATTAACAATAATTGGTATTAATTATTCAAAAAAAGACTAATTAACAATAAAATAATAAGTGGCACAAGTGGAGGGGTGTTATGCTCATGAATGCAGTTGAGATTTTTATTTATTAATTTTTAATTATTACTATATTATCTGTAAATTAATCAAATTGTATTAATTATTGTATACATATCAAATTGTTTTATTCATATTATTAGATATGAATACAATAATTAATAAAATTGAATTAATTTACGGGTGATATAGTAGATTGAATTTACCTAAGAATTTCTCTTTTATTTCAAAATTAATATTTAACTACCTCTAACTGTAGGGATATATTCTGTACATATACATAATCTTCTAATATTTATTTCACAAATAAAGATAGAGATGCCTCGGTTTAAATCAATATTGTCATGATCTAGTTACTTGATTAAAAACTAATAGAATGTATAATAGTGTGTGTAATAATATATAATAAAAGGGAAAGCAAATGTTTTTCATCTTATTTTCCTAGCTTCCACTTCAATTATCTTGAGGTATAGTATTTATTTGTAATTTTCTTTTTTTTTTTCTGTAATTAGTTTATATATGAGACAAATGAAAAGTTCATTTGATAATTGGTTGAATATTTTATTTCTTCTCTAAATTATTTTTGTAATAATAAGTTTGCTGCAAATTTAGTTTTTACATCTAAATAATATGTAATTTTCAATTTGTGGCCATTTTACTTTATTTCATTTTTAAACATATATTTTTTTATATTTTTAATGAAATCAAGTGAAACATCTGCAAAATGAAAATTTCATACTAGTTAAGCATAAAAGTTGAGTTTGGGACAAATTGATTCCCGCAAAAAATATTTAGACTATTATATAAATAAACTTATAAGAATATCTTTAGTATATCAAATGTAAATTTATTATCATATTAGCTATATTACATCAATTAATTTAAAATTTTAATTGTTGAAACAAAATTCTTAAATTGTCGCAATAACTTATGATAATAAAAGCGAATTTGTTGAGCATTGATCCATTATAGCATACAATTGGTAATTATTTTAATATATATTATGTTATAAACTATATAAGTCATTTTTATGATAATGTGATTATGGTTATCAAATTTTAATTTATTACAATCCAATTGATTAAAAACTTTAAGAGTCTCTAAACAAGTCAAATTTAAATTTCATCATCTCCATCTAAAAAACAATAAAATTAAACATTTGCAATACAACTTTTTAATGGTAACATAGTTATGGTAATATAAGATTGTAAGTGTTTTACTCTTTACCCATAAAGAAAGAAGAATGACAGTTTGAGAGAGCAGACATGTGGTAGATCTGCTGAAACATGGGGGAACAAACATCACAAATGAGGAACCCATAGCATACATGTCTGATTTTCAGTGCATGTACATTCTTATTTTTATTATCGTGGGTCCAAAGGAATATTGTTCATACATGTGCGACACTAAGAGACAAAATACCATGATAGATCTTTACCTTAAGCTGCGAAAAGCTTAGTAGCCTAAGTTTATTAAGAGTTAGAATGTTTTCTAACATATATATTACTCAAGTAACCTGCCATCTTTTCTTAGCATAGTTATAGATTTGTAATAGAATAGATTACATTCTCTCCCACCACGTGGTTCGGATAATTCTACCTACGGCAGCCAATCTTGATAAGCAATCAATAATATATATATATATATATATATTTATTGGAGATTCAAACTTAGATCTCACAGCTCTAGTTACCAGATCAATACTATTAAACTAAAACTTATTAATGCATATAATTAATAATATTTTAGTTAGAGTCAGATAAGTCGGACTACATTCACAGACCACAATATTATCAATGTTTAGTTTCTTATTCAAGAAATTTTACCGAACTGTTTTACTATTATCCCATAATTTTTAAGTATTTAGGATTATTAGCAAACGATGATTTGCACTATATTTCACACTCAAATATTCTTGTAGACATTGGCGGCCTAGAAGGGGGCTGGAGGTGGCAAACGCCTCTCCAAGAAAAAAATTTAGCCTATTTAATCTCTTATATTCTTATCATTTTTCATAAATATTTTTTTGCTCGGTCAAAATAAAATTATTTATTTTATAATTCTATATTTCTTTATAGTTGGTCCTCTCAAACTTTCAAATTTGAGTCTGCTTTGTAGAAGTTTGGAATTTGATCATTTTTATAAAACGATGAGTGACGAAACATTCTGATTAAAAAAATCCTAAATTATCGATTTATTGTCATAAATATTCTCAATTTACATAGTGACTTAAATATCGGAGTGAACAAGATGATTGAATTAACCCATCTCTAATTATAACTTTATTCATTTGGAGGATCCATTCGCATATCAAAGAATTACATATATATTTTATGATCAAACACTGCATGCCCTTGATCCCAATGGAATTTAACAATATTTGCCATCATTATTAGTCAAAGATAATCCAAGAATCAAAATAATATTAAACTTTTCAAGAACATGGAGAACATAATTGGATATATTATTGAAGCTCACAAATCTTTGGATACTCATATATATGAAAATTTTAAAAAAATATTCTTGCTGTCTTGGTTTGATAAAGATAATTATCAATTTCCAAAATGCAATTCAATTAATATATATATAGGAGCAGAATTCAGAAATCCAGCTAACACGGCACGGCTAATAAGATACAAATTTAGATTATTTGTCTTATTGATTAATCATCATTTCTTTTATGATCCGGCAATGGGCATATTTAAATGTTTATCGCATTTGGTTATGATTTCTATTTGTATTAGTCCTATGGTTTCTAGTTCCGAAAATCATGTTTTCTCTGGTGGCAAAGTGTTGATTGTCTTAAGGACATCCCCTTTCAAAGTTATTCGGCTTCTCTTTTACCATTTAAAGGTACTCTTATTGATTTTCGTTTTTTTTTCAGAAAATAAAATAAAATTTTTACCCAGATTCTGTTCATATATTTATTTATAAATTAAGTTAATAACTTATTGTCATAAAAAAAAATTTTAAATCAATATTATGTTTATAAAACATTGTTGACAGTTTCCCCAATTCGTAAGTAAATAAATATGTGACTTGATCTAATCAAAATATTTTAAAAGAATTTATCAGCTAATTATTTTAATAATAAATTGGGATATATAAATAAAATGAATAATGATTTGAATCAAATCAGTACCTTATCATAATCTAAAAATAAAAATAAAGTTCTATAAAGATCGATGTTAAACTTCAAACATAAATATTTATCAATCATAATTTTTTCCAATATTAAAATAAAAAACATCAAAAATTTTTGGACAGCTTATTTTATCAATATTAAAAAAAACATTTCTATCTAATCTTAGTTAGAATATTTGTGAAAGAAAACAAATTTTCATTGACGTTATTAAAATGAAATAGATAGATTTTATCAACAATAATTATGGATATACATGACCTGTATTTAAATTACAAATATCAAATGTTTATCTCTTATTATTATTATTTTTGAAATGTAAATTAAATGCTTATCTCTAAATTCTTAAGAAAATTGTAAATTCAAATATAAAAATTATCATATCACCCGCCATAAGATAAACAAATAAGAAATAGCGGATAATTAAAATTCAATTGAACTGTATTCAACCATATATAATTATTTATTTATGCTATTAAAAAAACTTATGTAAAAAGTGGAAAGTTTCAACCGATTTAAAGACTATATATCAAAACGGAGACAAAATGACATTCCATAATTCAATTAAGGCGACATATATCCTATATTAATCAACACAAAAGAAAATTTCAAACATAGTTTGGTGGTAAAAATTTAAATAAGACCAAAACATATATTAAAGTCGTTGAAGATAGAGAATATATCAAACAAAATAAATAAAACAATTAATAGTTATCAGCCCACCAGAAGTCCAACATTTCACATACCTTAACCATAACCTGAGTCCTGACCAATGCAATGCATGCAGTTTTTTTCTTTTTGTTTTCTTCCAAATCGAATGGGATAATAAATCAAATTAATGATCAATTTATGAGATAACCGGTTTAATGTTGTGATTGTTTTTTTTTTAATCAAGGGAATGGGAGATTTTTAATCACTTCAGGCGGTGTGGGACTTTTAAACTCGAGACCGTTCACCAGAAGCAGAAGCTGCTATGCCACTGGAACAGAAACTCTTGGCTAATGTCATGATTTTTGGCTAGGGGTTTAAGTTGCATTAAATCAGATCCAAAAAAATAGTAATAACTGATTTCCATTTAATCTGATATGATTTTAAAAACACTGATTGAAACAAAACTTTATTTTTTTTAATTAACACTATTATTATAAAAGAAAGAAATTAGAGAAAGAGGGAGCGGGCAGACACGACATAGAGAAAGAGTAGCACGTTAGTGTTGTGGCCAATGGTCGGTTGGTAATATGTTTCAGTAGCTGCCTAACGATACTAACACACATACACTCATTTTACGCACATCTCCTCTTCCTCCCTTTCAATCGAAGTCTTTCTTCTCTTTCTTTCTTTTTCTCTCTCAAAAACTCTCAAATATTACAATCAAAAAAATAAAAACATAAATCTGCAATCTTTCTCTGCCAATTAAGATCATCAAGAAATTAAGTTAATATATAATTTTCTTTCTGATGAGGAAACTTTGCCCAAATTTCGATAGAGAATATGGGTTGGATACGGTTCTTGAGGTTCCAATCCCAGAAGAAATGTTTGCTTCAAACAAGAATGGGAACCGGCCATGGCAGAATATGAAGTCGTGGATGAGACCAAATTATAATGAGAGGTCGTCATCTATGGCTAATTTATTAGGAAGCAAAAATTCAGAGATCCAGCACTTGCTTGGTGTTGTTGGTTCTCCTTTGATCCCTCTTCCTATTCGTTGTGATCAACAATTCATCAACTCTAATA
Organism: Triadica sebifera; assembly: GCA_023653625.1. NCBI lineage: Eukaryota > Viridiplantae > Streptophyta > Magnoliopsida > Malpighiales > Euphorbiaceae > Triadica > Triadica sebifera. The sequence continues at coordinate 18,546,964 of CM042896.1, read as the reverse complement.
TGAAAGAACAACCGATTGTGAGCATTACCCTTTAATCTTTTATTGATTTTATGCATGTTTTAGTCAGTGTTCAATTGTTTGATGATTTTGTCTAAATGTTTGTGCAGGAGGCATCAATGGCAAAATACATAGTGCAGCAATATATAGCAGCAGTGGGAGGGGAGAGAGCTCTGAGTTCTGTGGACAGTATGTATGCAATGGGGAAGGTGAAAATGGCGGCGTCGGAGTTTTGTGCAGGAGAAGGGAGCTTGAACAATAAGGCGGCGAAAGTGAAGAATTTGAGAATTGGTGGTGGAGAGATGGGAGGTTTTGTCTTGTGGCAAAAAAGGCCTGATTTATGGTGCCTGGAGCTGGTGGTTTCCGGCTGCAAGGTTAGTGCCGGCAGTGATGGTAAGGTGGCTTGGAGGCAGACCCCATGGCACCATTCTCATGCCTCCAGAGGCCCGCCTAGGCCCCTCCGCCGCTTCCTGCAGGTAAAAATTTTATATGCATAATCGATCGAGTTTAGGGTCAATAATTTATTATCATTTGGAAAAAAAAAAATTACAATAGATTTCATGTTTGTTTATTTATTGGAATTATTTTCATTCATTATTTGGATTTTGTTCTTTTAAGCTTTGATGTGTTTACCCTTAAAAACGATTTTTTTTATTATTTTTATTATACTTGTTCAAATGACATTTAAAAACGAAACTTCACAAATTTAATCACCCTATTGATGCTACTAAAATTTAAGGTTATTGATACTCATGTTTTTTAACCTTATCATGGAATCATTTGGACTTTATCAAAAGAAGATGGGATATTAGCTAATGAATTATGTTGGAAATTTTTAGATAAATTTAGTTTATTATAAATTAATTCAATTAGACAGATAATTAATTATTTTATTCATATTAATTAATATAATATAATTATTAATAAATCTATATATTACTGTGTAATTAAATCTAAATTTATTCAAAAAAAATTCTTGCATGTTAAGATATTTATCAATTTTGCGGTATTACTTAGTAGTTACTTTAAGGTGGGACCTAGTCTACCAAGTTTAACGGACTGTTGATTTGCACTTAGCCAACTGTTTTTGATGTTAATCAGAAAGTCAACAATCATGGTAGAGTAAAAAACAACATATGAAAGTCAGCGGCTTAGTTGGTCTGCCGTCCCATTAACGCTTTCAGTAAATTACCCGAAAATTATGGGACTGAAAGCCAATAAATGAAGCCCAATAATTTAGCTCTCCTGGACCCGTAGAGCCCATCAAGAGAGCCTAACGTATTCATCTCAAGAACTGACTCTTATCTTGCATTTTATGCTAAAAGTTTCATGGATATGCATTTGATTTGTTCATGTTCTTGTGCAATTTGTAACAAGCTTGAATGAAACTCAACAGGGTCTCGATCCAAAATCAACAGCCAACTTGTTTTCCACCTCGATTTGCATCGGTGAAAAGGCGATCGAAGGGGAGGATTGTTTCATACTAAAACTTGAAGCAGAGGCATCATCATTAAGAGCAAGAAGCACAAGCAATGTAGAAATGATTAGGCACACAGTATGGGGCTACTTCAGCCAAAAAACTGGCTTATTGGTGCAACTACAAGACTCTCATCTTCTAAGAATTAAAACCTCAAGAAATGATAGCATATTTTGGGAGACAACAATGGAGTCAAGAATTCAAGATTATAGAACCATTGATGGGATTAACATAGCTCATCATGGAAGAACCTCAGTTTCCTTGTTTCGGTTCGGAAAGAATTCAGAAAGTCATTCAAGAACAAGAATGGAAGAGGTTTGGAATATAGAAGAAGTTGATTTTAACATAAAGGGATTGTCATTGGATTGCTTTTTGCCTCCTAGTGATTTGAAGAAAGAAGAAGAAGAAGGATATGGAGTTGTTCCTAGTAATGCAAAATTACCATTAAAATTAAGATCAGCTTCTACTCGGATTAGTGCATCAAAAATTGCTGCTATTGATATTGATGAGTCGGATACTAGCACCGAAGATGATGATGATGATGAAGACTGTGAGTTGTAAATTTCTTTTTATTTTGTATATACTAGAACATTTTCATAAAATAATGAAAATAATATTTAGTTGATTATATATATATAGATATATAGATATATATATATATATATATATATATATATATATATATATATATATATATGTTTATGTCAAAGAAAGAAACTAAAAGACTGAATATTAAAGAAACTAAAAATTCATGAAAAATTATGAGTTCTACACATTGCATATATGAAAACGCTATTTAGCATTAATAAAATTTGTATTTTTTCCACTTAGTTTACTCATACGTTAATTATTCGGTCATTAACATCAATAAGCACTTCCTGTATTCAGTTTGGAGAGAAAATATAATCTTTTTTATTGAACTGAAGAGAAAAATAAAATCTTTAAAATAAATATTGCAGAACAATATATATGTATATATAATTATTAAAATCTGTAAAAATGAAGTAGAAGATCTACTAATAAAAAGGGGAAAAAAACTTTTTTCATTGTTTATTGAAACAGGAAAAAAAATACTTGTAATACGGAAATAAGTAAAATCTAGATACATAGAAACCTTACAAAAGTTGTGGGAATGAAATTCGAACAGCATGAGAAAAAAAAGTTTGAATAGACATATTTATATATATAAGAAAATTTAATCTTCGCCTAGCTCAAACTTCGGTCTAAATATTTTTAATTACATATAAAAACTACTGTAGTTTTAAAATATACATTCAATTCTTATTTTGTTAGAATAAAAAAACATACACTTTAATTTATAAATTTTAAAGATATTTTAATCTTTTAATTATTAATTTTTAACTGATTTGATCTTTATTATAGTATCTAATTAATGATAATTAAAAGATTTTTATGAAAAAAAATTAAGTAATCTTTATTTAGAAATGGCTTAACATTTAATAAATGAAAACCCATAATAATTAAATTAATTTGAAATTAATCAACTAAATAAAATTTTTAGTTTAAAATTTTAAATATATAAAATTATAAAATTCAGATATGATAATATATATATATATATATATATATATATATATATTTGAAGAAAAGGTTAAAAGGATAAAAAGCTAAATGCACAATGCACACGTGTGGGAAACTACCTTGGAAGAACTCTATGGAATAGGCCTGGCCACATGTAGGTTGGTCTTGTCGAACGGGTCTGGTCAAATTCGGACTGAATTGGTGAAATCGATTTTGGATCCAATTTGAACCGTGGTCCAATAAGAGAAGAATTTAATCCAAATCATTCCCCTTAGAACAAGAACCACCAGTTTTAATTAGAGATAATAATTGGATCTGACTCTGCGGTGCTCCGCTCTAAACGGAAAAAAAATTTTCATTATTTTCATATTCTTCTCGATTTTTTTTGTACAAACTGTATGTACGTTTCTCATTCCAATATATTATTTATATTTATATATAATAATTATTATTATTATTTATATTTTAATATAATTAATAATTTTAAAAATTAAAAATATAATACTCATTTAAATTAAAAAATTAATTAATTAATTAAAAAAATCTTTAATATTAAAATAAAATAATAAAATTTGAGGATCCATAATTTGTCTTCAACAGAGAATGAGTCAGGATCAGAGACGGTAAATATATTTCAAGGTCAAGAATAGGGATGGAGAACTTCCGAAGCTACTTCATTATCATTTCTAGTTCTGATTTAGAAATTATTCTAAATTGTTAAATGACTGGTTCCTGCCTTCCTCCCCCCTTTTTAAATATTTTTATTTAATTAAAATTATCAAACTATAAATATAAATAAAAAAATAGAACTGATATGTTTGATAAAAATTGTTTATTGTCGTGATTTTTATATGATTATATATATATATATATATATAGTACAGATGATATGATAAGATAATAATAGATAATACATTAGTACTGGAAAATAGTTATATTTGTTTGTTATTTTGGATTTTATGTGTCTGATAAATAGTAGACTTCTATAAATGAGATGCATATAAATTAGATTTTATGCGTCTGTCAAGGTGACAAACGTATATAGTCTAGTTTTATGCATCCATCACTTCCTTAAAGTATACGTATAAAGTATTATTTTTTTAAAAAAAATATAGAGTATAGGCATATGTAAAAATAAAATGACAGATATGTATATTCTTAAATTTTTTTAAAAGATAGAGTATAGATGTATCCTAAAACATATTAACAAATGCATATAGTTAATTTTTTTATTAAAAAAAATTGTTGAATTCTAGTTGAATTGCTTTGCTACTAACAAGATTTTACCCAAAAAAGGTATTGAATAAATTTTTGATACCCAATCACTAACCAACTAAGAAAAATATTGACAAATTATTTAATATGCAATGTAAAACCTGAAATAATAAACTAAGATTTCATGAGAATTGTATGTCCTAAGAAAATATTAAATAAATTCGACAAGTAGAGTCAAACCTCAAATCACTAAACTTCCTACAATGCAACTTAGCTAATGCTGATAGGAAGACTAAGATATTAAGAAATCAATTGAATAAACCTCAACGCCATTCCAATCGGGATTTGCCTAGGGAGTAATTTATGACATAGTTGTATATCCTTTCCCTACACAACTCCCTTTTCCAACCCTCAACCAAACCCAAAAAAATAAAAAAAATCAGTAACAAAAGTGAATCTGGAATTAATGTGAACATTATGAGCCTTCAACACAAGAAACAAAATCTTTTTTTTTTAAATTCCAAAAGTGGTGAAAATGGTGAAAATCAAATGTACAAAGAAGATATGATGCATTTAAGTCTCAACTGGTCAAGATAACACCATGAGAACTAACGACCCACACAGATTAATCACTAAACCATAAGAATCATATATGAGCTAGAGAAATTCAAAAGGAAAAAAAATATAATTCACCGAATTCCCAAAGGCAAGAGTCATTGGAATTGGTAATAGAATTCCAAATGGGAACCAAATCGATGTTGGATTGCAGGCCAATATGAGACTTCTGTTTGGCGATGCTGCTCTTTCTGCAATTCTAGAAGGGAGAATAGTAGAGTGGCATGGTGCAGTGACAAGAGGAGAGAATGGCGTAGTGCATCGATGAGAGTGGAGAATGGGATGGCGACAAGAGAGGAGAATAGAGTGGGATTGGAAAATATATAGGGATTTGGATCTTTTATAAATGGTCAGATTTAGCATATTTTAATTTTTTAAAAAAGAAAAATACAACATACGTTTGTCATTGAAAAATATCTTACTCATAAAAACTAAAAATAGACGTTTGTCAATTAGAATAGTAGATATCTATAATTTAAAGACAATATATGTCTGTTAGTATAAACTAGTGAACACATAAAATCTAAGAATATATGTTTGTTTTTATTTGTAACTTATGTCTATAATGCAGCTATTAAAAAATAGTAGACACATTTCAATATTTATTTATAATTATGTCATCATGTTTTCTATATGTATATGCTATTTTTAAAGTGGATGCATATAACCTTCAACCTAATGTATTTTTTGTATTAGTGAATCAAAAACATATTAGCATGCGAAGAAGTATTCGAAAAATAGTAAAGTGAACTACGAAACATGGGGGTGGAATATATATATATATATATATATATATATATATTTGAATTTGTAATGTTGAATAGTAGGTAATATTACAATAGTAGGTAAGAGCTATAAGCTGAGTAATTTAGGTGTTTGTATACATAATAATTTATTTGTTTAAATTATAAATTAGGTTGATTATGAATTATACTTTGGAAATACATATTGTATTGTTTATTGGCTATGATGTTATGAAAAGTAATGTATATCTGTCATGTAGAATATGAAGTGTGATACTAATGAATAATACTAGTAAACATAATATGATCTGACAGTTGCAGCAATAATAATTATAAGTTATAAATAGGGCGACTAATAGAATTTTAGAAATAGTAAAAATGCAGCAGAAATTAGAATACTCAGCATTATGTGATAAATAAAATGATTTGTGTGAGAACTACAACCATGAATAAGTCTAATAAGGTAAATTTATTGATATATCAATAGGATTATACGGTTTCAATCGGGATATTTAACTTTAATCATATGAATTTTCTTTAACCATATGTTTTGATTTTAGTCGATGTAGTTAATTTTGACCATATAATTTTCTTTGGTACGTATATATCACTCGGTTATGAATGTATATACCACCGTTCCAGTGCCTTTTTCATAATGACTTACAAATCAGGATGCTCCTTTGTTTTTTTCTAAGTTTTTGTCTAAGCAATTTAATTTATGAGCATAATAAATAAAAATTGGCAATGTAAATTTCAATTTTGATGAATTTCCTTTTTCTATATAACAGTCTGAAATAGGATGTTATATAATTAATTTTTTTTTTCTTGAAAGGCACATTAGAATGATATATAATTTTTATTTATGCAAAATTTAATTGTTTCTTTAAAGCTTATATTATAATTGAATAATAATTTTGTTTTATAAAAATTGCACCACTTAGTAAAACTCCACATAAGAATTGTTATACAAATTTAGTTTCTGCAATAGAAACAAAATACGAATAGGCAAGAGTTTACAAATCTAATTCCACCCGATGAATTCAATAGTGATAGTTATATTATACACATAAAACAAATATTATATATATCATGAGATCAGAATTAATTTATTTATATTGTATATTTATAATTTTATGTAAGTATATAATGTATATTTATTAATATTATAAGATCAGAATTAGTTTTTATATATTGTATATCTATAATTTTTACACAGACACAATGTGTAACATCTAGTATTATCGGAACCAGATTTTAATTATGGACCTGTGGGTTATAGGCCCACTACGCAACCGCTTCCATCACTTGCTCGTATAGTTTATGAAAATATAAGTGAAACTATTGTCTAGGAAATGCAGTTATAAATTAAATTAAAGATAAATTTTATATATAAAATATGATTTTTATATCATAATATGTAAATATAAATATTGTTTTTTTATCATTGAATTAGTAGATAAATATAACTATATAAGATTTCCCAGTTAATTTAAATAAATATTTTCTTTTCTTTTATTTTCTTTAAAATATAATCCAATAAACGGAAAAATAAAAGAATAATTGCTTTTCTAGAAATTACAAAATCAACAAATCAATAGTCGGACAGAAGGCAGTGGAAGCTTGTAGATACATCGATGCGATTGAATATCTATGCATGAAAAAATCATTCTTCTAAGTCCTTTACCAACAGTTTTATATTACATTTGTCAAAAATATTTTTTTTAAAAAAAATTATTTTTAAAAATAAATAAATAAATATTTTTTAAAAAATAGATTTTAAAAAATAATTTATAAAAAATAAAAAAATTAATTAATTAAATTAAAAAAAATTAAATAACCAACAATCCTAAATATTTCCTTCGTGGCCCACCAATTATACACCACCCTAAAAGATTTCTGGACAAGAATACCCTTCATTGCCTCGCCCATATACCCATGTCCCTACCCCTCTCCACCGATATTTCTTCCACATTCGAGAAAAATCCGCAATCTCCATCTTCATGAAGCATCAAGAACTGACTAAAGCCGAAATCTCCCCATCTTCTTTTCCTATAAATACCTCCTCTCCTTTCACCTTTGAAAACAGAGAGAAGTGAATTGAATAGCCATTTTCAAGAAAATCAAGAAACCAAAAAAACCAAACACAACCCTAGAAAACCAAGAAAATGTCTCTTATCCCAAGCATCTTCGGCGGCCGCAGAAGCAACGTCTTCGACCCATTCTCCCTTGATGTCTGGGATCCTTTCCAGGACTTCCCTGTTGCCATCACGGCTCCTCGTTCGGAGATATCGAACGAAACGACGCAGTTCGCCAACACACGCATTGACTGGAAGGAAACTCCAGAGGCTCATGTTTTCAAGGCTGACCTTCCAGGGTTGAAGAAAGAAGAAGTGAAAGTGGAGATCGAAGAAGGGAAGGTTCTGCAGATAAGTGGGGAGAGAAGCAAAGAGAAAGAGGAGAAGAATGATAAGTGGCACAGAGTTGAAAGATCAGGTGGGAAATTCTTGAGGAGGTTTAGATTGCCTGATAATGCTAAGGTTGATCAGGTGAAAGCTGGCATGGAGAACGGTGTTTTGACTGTCACTGTGCCTAAGGAAGAAATCAAGAAACCTGATGTTAAGGCCATTGAGATATCTGGTTAATCAACGATCACAGATCGTAATCCTATGAGTATGTGTTCAACTGAGAATCAAAATGCTTGTGTTAATTATCCAATAAAATGATGGCTTAATGTGTGTTTTCTGTAATGGCATGGCTTTGCTTTTGTTTGTGAGTTTTTAATGTACTGTTCAGTTTCCTTTCCTTGTTAACAAGATAAAGAGTTGTTCTAATTTTACCTTTCTTCTGTTTTTTTTTTTTTATTATATATGGTGTGTGAAAAATTATCATTTAAGTAAATAAAATCATTTCTAGTTATGTATATAATAATTTATTTTATTTATAAATTAGATTTAAATAAGAGAAATAGTAGGAATTTACTAATGAAAAAAATAATTTTTATTATATACACAAGCAAATTGGGTTTGGAGTTTTCGGCTCTTGAAGCAGGCCTCTTCAATAAAAATTGGGCCAACCTAGACCCACTAAATTCGGGTTTTAAACTTCTTTAGAGTTGAACCCATTACAACCAATCCATGGACTTAAAACTAATCTTTAATTTCGAATTCAGGGATTCAATTTTCATTCTGTTTGCATTCTGAATAATGGTATAATCGAGTAGAGTTGATATAGTGTTATTTTTGAGTTTAACTTAATTTAATATAGTATTATTTTTGAGTTTAACTTTATAAAAATTTGAAACTTGAATCTAATTGAATATTTTTTTAATTGTTCAAAATTCAATTATAAAAATATTCGGGATACTCGAATTCTATTCGATAAAAATCGAATCAACTAAAAAATTTAATAAATAGTATATTTGACTCGATTAAATTTGAATATATTTAAATACTGAGAGTATAAATATAATTTTATAAATAATAAAAAACAATTATTCAATGAATCTCATGCACCTTATGAATCAGTATTGTGACACTTGAATTTGATTCGATTAATTTTGAATTCGATTAATTTTGAATTGAATTCAAATATTTTACGAGTGTAATTTTACTCGTGATATGACTATTTCACCTTAATAACAAAGAAAGGATAATACAGGCTCGGAATTCACCTTAATGACAATGAAAGGATAATACAAGATCAGAATGGGCATTTTTCTTGTTTAAGGAATATTTAAGAAATGAATTTACTTTGGAGTTAGACTGAATATATATAAGAATATTGATTTATTTTAATTTCTCAAATCATTTAGATGAAACAGGTAAAAGTGGCTGCAAGTTAAAAAATTTACATACTAATTAAGCTAAAACATCGATTTTGATATGACATATTAATCATCTTAAATATAATTAAGACAAACTGATACATCCTTATGACATATTCTAATTTGGCTTATAGATGAATTATTTGTTGAATTAATGTATTTTTCAGCTTCAGTTTATGAAACAGTCTATATATATGTATATCATAAATTGGTTAATTTATAAAAAAATCACACCAAGATTAATTAATTGATATGTGTGTGTAAATCACATGATCACTATTAAGCATGCTTAGGATTGCTCAGGCATCATTCAGCAGCATAAGTAGATCTCCTGATTGGTTTGTCTTATATGCAGCAGTATCAATCTGATCCATAATTTTCCATATTAAATAACATTAATTAAAATCTAGGCCTAATCCCATGTTTTTAATTATAGTTTACACTCTTAAGACAACATTATTAGACCTTGCTCACATGAATAAGCATTTAATCAAAGAAAACAACTAAGGTAATGTTTCAAGATCCACGCAGTTGACCTAAACCCAACATCTCCACTTTGTTAAATTATTAACTACATTACATGGATAAAAATCATTATATATGTTTTCTAATCATTAATCTTATTGCCGTTTTCTAAGTGTAATCATCTCAATGTAAAAGGTCTTGAATTTTATTTTCTTAAAAAGAAATAAATAAAATGTATATATATATATATATATTGTTTTTTTAATTATTAAAAAAAAGGAAAAGGTGGCAAGGTCATGTGAATCCTGCAAAATTCCCTCAAAATCCATCTTTCCCTTACCTCCCATATTTTAATAAATCTAAATCCTATTTCAATAATTTTCAAATAAAAAATAAAAAAATTGACCAAATGATAAAGACTAATTTTCTTACTATAAAACAAGCCACACACGAGGAAAAAAATAAAAGAGGGAGGAAAAGAAGAAAAGGAGAAAGAAGTGGAGAGGTCTGGCAAGGGAAAAGAAAAAAGAGAAAGGGAGCATAAACGGCAATATCTTGCTCATTTATCTCTCAATTCTTAGTCTGTAATGTAAATCATAATTAATGAAAATCAATCGATCTAACAATTTGATCAGTAGTAACTTATTTTTAAAATTTTATAAAAATTTATAGTCTAAATAGATTAATTTGGCTCTGCATCGTAAGAAATTCTCTTAGATTTTATCCATGTGCCACAAAAAATTAATAAAAATACATCTACATTATAAATTCAATTGAAATTAATCATGATCTAAATTATATCGTTTTTTTTTTGCATTAAGGAAATATTCATTACGACTTTGCATACCCTTTAAATACATAGCTATCTTTGATAATATGTATATAGTTGGTCGATGTATAACAACAACAATTGTTTCTAGGCAAAAATTTTAATGTGAAGTCAACTTACAGTCAAATGTTGTAGGTACTTTTCTATTATCAATTGCCCGCAACTTTAATATACATATATAAGAAAATTAATTAGCTAGCTTTGTCTTGCGAATTTTTTTTCCTAACGTTAAGTTTATTTTATTTTATAATTGGTTTTTTTAGTTTAATTAATACAAAATTTAATCTTTATATTTAAAATATTCTATTTCATTTTAATTCAAAAATATATCTTTTTTTTTCAAAGTTTATACTTTTTTTTACAATTTTATAGTTATGTGTGCATTGAGACAAAGAATGCGCAAACGGAAAATTAAATAAATGAATGAATAACGTACTCTTAGGATGAAATTTGCTAAATTAGCCTCAAAAATTAAATTTTATGCTAATTAAGACAAACTAATCATTAAAAAAATCTATTTTGTCAAATAAGTTAATAATCTTGTTGAAACATTTGGCTAGCTTTTGCATTCAGAAATTATAAAGTTGAAAAGTAAATTATACTTGATAGGTTTATATTAAAAGCAAACTCATCTAATGAGGAATACTCTGTTGGTCAACCTACACATGCAACATAAAATAAATGACAATAAAGATGGATGGTGCATCTTTTGTTGACAAAATATTTGGTAGGTAAGATGGTAGGTGAAGATTAATCTTGACCATCCATTTAGTGGGTGGGGATTAATCTTGACCATCTATTTGGTTGGTAAGATGGTAGGTGAAGATTAATCTTGACCATACATTTGGTAGGTGAGACGGTAGGTGAGAAATAATCTCAACCATCCATCAAAGTAGGTGAGAATTAATCTTGACCGTCCATTGAGGAGGTGTAGGCCTATATATAGCCTTAGAAATTCATTTGTAATGTATTCCATCAAAAAGTGAGAGAGTAGCATTAGTGAGAGGTTGTGAGTTGTGAGTGTTTGTAAACACTCGGTAAATTTCTCTTCTTTCAATAAAAGATCTGCAGCAGTCCGGAGACGTAGGCATAATTGGCCGAACTCCGTTATCAACTTGTCTGTCTTATTAGTTCGCATTTTCTTCGCTTTCTCATAAATCTGACTATAGGGAAATTGGCGTCATTTCCCAACAACTGGTATCAGAGCATTGGTTGCGTTTTTTCTGTCCTTTTTCGGGCGATTACTATTCACATGAATAGTAAATTTTTGTGAATAGTGAAATTTGGTCAGTTGTACCAAATTATCCACGGAGGTGTTCTAATACACAGAGGTTCACAAGAATTGTCAGAAACGATCCAAAGGAAGTCAGATTTGAGTGGGAGTGATGGCCACAGATGAAGGAAAGGTGAAAATTGAGAAGTTCGATGGAGCGGACTTTGGCTTTTGGAAAATGCAAATAGAAGATTATTTGTATCAAAGAAATCTGTATCAACCTCTCTCAGGGAAGAAGCCAGAGGCTATGAAGGAAGAAGACTGGAGTCTTCTCGACAGACAAGCTCTCGGAGTTATCCGATTGACATTATCCCGTAATGTTGCTTTCAACATAGCAAAGGAAAAGACCACGGCAGGTCTTATGATGGCTCTCTCTAGTATGTATGAGAAGCCTTCAGCTTCAAACAAAGTGCACCTCATGAGGCGCTTGTTCAACTTGCGAATGACAGAAGGTGCATCTGTAGCTCAACATCTCAATGAACTCA